>KZ308474.1:765204-793011 GCA_000376725.2 Ladona fulva | reverse complement strand
ATTGTCAGTGAAATAAAACGAAAGGCATCGAAATTTTAAAGATAGATATAATTTAAAGATATTTAGATTATGGAGAAAAATGAAAAATCAGAGTTTTACCTTTACCACTTAAATTGTATCGCGCAACCATAGTTTCGACCCCTTGGATCCATCAGGAGATGATGGTAACTCAATGCGTGATGATGACCCAAGAGGTCGAAACCGTGGTCGTAGATAAACTTTCTGTGGTACAGGTAAAACAGTGATTTTTCATTTTTCTTCAGGATGAAAAAGTAAAAATACTACAAAGTCGAGTCCGATTTAGTATATTCAGGTATTTAGATTAATATAATCCCTATATTGATAGGGAAAGTTAAGAAAATTTTAGAATAATGGACAAACCTAGATATTTAACTCCAGAATATCCACATCAGAAAAACGCTTACAAAGGAAACTGTGTGAAAAATCTGCGCTAACCTAAAGGCAGTCTATCTAAAAGATGAGATACGGAGAAATACAACAGCATTGTATAAAGAGATACTATAAGCACATTTAGTAATGGGGGTACATAAATTGATATACTGGAATAGAAAATAATTTAAATTCTAGCATTTGAAAATATACAAATAAATGAATATGTACTCGCGTAAATAAAATACGCATCGAAACTATGAGAGCCTGTACATTATTCCCAATATACGAATAGGTACCTATGTATTCTTGCTTATTGTTGAATTATTGCTTTAATTATTGTTTTGTTTTTTAATAGTGCTTTGGTATTTGGAAATGAAAAATCCTCATGGTGCAAAGATCGTGTATGCTGTTCATAGTACAGAAAAGACGTTACAAGTATCGATGCTGGTTTACATTTTGAGTGAAAAGAATGTGAGAGAAGGTGGAGGTTTCTTGTAGACTCAAGCTTAAACCATTCTTGTTGATAATAAGGTTTGGAAACATGGTCTCTTTTTCTGAGGTCAGAGGTGAATCAAATGCAAGAAATGCAGGATAAAAGCTTATTGCAAGTTCTTCACAGAGATCTTGAAAGACGAAGTCGCTGCAATCAAAATGTGGGTAGAGTTGGGGAGAAATAAGTTGTTTCATAAGGGAATATGAAATAAGAGATTTCAGTGTTACAGCTAAATAAAGAGGTCTGTTTATATTTTTGCAAATCTTATTGACTTGATCGTCACAGGTAAGATTTTCGTTAGTTGCTACACAGAGATTAATGTTGGTGTGATTAACGAAAGGCGACCGGACGAAAGGATATGCTATAATAATAGGATTTATAGATATTCCCAAGAAGAAACGGACATGAAAAAAAAGTCTGAAGGAACCGGGGCTCGAACCCGGGTCTCCCAATTGCCGGTCGGTTGCTCTATCCATTGAGCTATCCCGCCAGAACGTTTCTCCATGCCGTTTGGGAGACTTTGTAGGTATTGGGCGCGTGAGTTCGTCCGACTCAGCGGCATCGTTCACAGCCATGGCCTCTCAGAGGCACCGACCATACATACATGTATGGTCAATGGATAGAGCAACCGACCGGCAATTGGGAGACCCGGGTTCGAGTCCCCGTTCCGTCAAACTTTTTTCATGTCCGTTTCTCCTTGGGAATTTTCCTAGACTTCCCACTTATCGTGCTAAGTCATCTAAACCCTTTTCCTTGATTTATAGATATGTCTGCAGAGACAGAGTAATGAAAAGTCAGGAAAGAATAAGATAGGAGAGAGAATTTTAGCTTACGAGTATTAACCTCTAAAAGTAATAGATTGAATATTTCGGCATAATTCACGGAACACTTAAGTCTGATCCTAAAATTTTGAGGATTCAAATTCGATGGCTTCTTGAGCGTACAAAAATTATACTAGATTAGTCCAGTTTGTCGTAATATTGGTGAATGTATTCTTTGCTTATGATAAAAGGGCGATTACCCAGGTCCTATAGGATTATTTTTTTCTGTTTATGTCTCCTTAAGTTCGAAGAAAAATTCCATCTCGCCTTCAGGGATTGTGAATCGAATATCGGAGCTGCACGGCACGCTTGACGAACGCGGAACCTATTATGTATCCTATGCAGCCAGCCCTGGATATTACTACAGAGAAGTCTATGACCCTATGAACTTAACTGCCTTCCGAGAATCCTTTGGGCGCATATCTTCCTGTGTATCAAAGCATCCGCCCCTTTGTTACTCAAACGCTACTCTGGACTCGACGACGCACGCACAATGAACGTCGGTTAGCATTCTAAAGAGAATTGTTCCACCTCGTCTATCTTGTCACGATTGTAAACAAAATAACTCCTAACTAGTGAGGAGGATGACTCACTGCGAATTTAAGACAAGTTACACTCTACATTGGAGGTTATATCATGGATAGATAAAATAAAATTCAGTATGAGGTTCTATCGTCCTAGAAATCAGATGATCGAATTTAAATTCTGTGACGTACTCTGAATCTTCTTCGCAATCATTTTAGCATTTTTAGTCGACGCCTGAAGAGTCTTGGCATGAATCACTGTATTCTTCTAGGATGACGTTTCACGCTTTTGTTCTAGGAGATGCGTCACAAGCTCTTCCCTTCCTTATCTCATATGCTGTTATTGGAGTAGCCTCCTAAATCCCTTCCCACTTTACTTTCCGAAGCACGCTTGGGTGAGAATGACTCGAAGCGGAATGTCGTATCCCCTTCTTGGAAATCATTCCGCATTTCCTGTTACGCAATCCACAGAAAACTTCAAAATCGGCAGAAGCGAGGCTTATATCCAACATTGTTTTATAAATGTGAATGGAGACGTGGCCTTTAAAGAGTTATGCAGATAATGTAAGTTCCAGTTCAAGTTGGTGTAGGGGAGAGTCAACATTTAAGAGAAAACGCCGAACACTCGCCGGAAGGTGACTTGCAGGGTATTTAACGTGGATGTCGATGAGACCTTGAAAGTAGTGATTACGTTAATTATGAGTAAGTACCAACTTACTTCAGAGGAAAATAAATTACGGCGTTAATAGGTAATACATTTATATTATTGTAGTTATTGCAAAAATCGTTCTTACGCTGAACAATAGGCCTAATTTGTGACTAATTTTTATAGTCGGTAACAGACATGCCACTTATTCAAAGATAAGGGTCAGAGAAACTAATAATGCAAAACATCTATTTTGTGTTCAAGTTTTTCTAAGTTACAAGCGATTTCAAATTGATAGTTAACGGTTTAACTATCGATAGATGGTTCTATGGCATTCTCATATTCTTTCTTAATATTTTCCTAACTTCAAAAATCAGTTAAAAAATTTGGACTGATACTGAATTTCGGCGATCTCGTCGTCCGTTTGGGGTGCATAACTCTACGTCAGCTTCAACTATAATTTTTTACGGGCACGGACACGTGAAACCATTCCCTAACCAAGAATAAATAAAAGAATTAGCAGGGACTTAAACTCTGTACCTGGGATTAGAGCGCTAGCACGCTAACCACTACACCACCGCGGTCATCATTATGTGTCATTGTTACATATTCCATGAGCAGTTACAGCTTCGTTCCACCTTTCATTAAATCCTTGTGATTTCCTTGAGGATAATCCTTATAAGACCGCTTTGTGAGTTGGTTGCCTCAGTGAGGACCTCGGTCGCAGTTCGTGCCACTAAGTTGGAGGCTGCCCGCCTTGCTCACAAAGCATTCCCTAAACAGTGTGGAAGAGACGCGGCATGGTAGTTCAGTGGTTAGAATAATTGCCCGGAAAGTGGGAGACCTGGGATCGTGCCCCAGTCATGTCGCTATTTTTCACACTTGCTATTCCTGTGGGATTAGTTTGTATGATTTCATCGTGCAAAGAAATCCATGTTTACTAAAATCCGTACAGCTTCGTTGTCTAAAATATTCTTCTTTCTTAGGCATTCATGTAACTTTCCAATATCGAAGTGTTAGAGCCCGTTTGTTTGCTGCGTCCTGAAGTGGTGGTCACCTTTTGATCGCTGTTTGAATCCGGCCCGTATTGTGTTATGCTGAAATTGACGCATTCGGCCAGGAAAAAAATTGCTTAATGAGTATAATCTTTCAACGAAAGTTATCCGCTCGTTTTATTCGCTAATGCAAAGCTCTGTGAATTTGGTGCAATTCTTGTGAAAGCCACAATAATTACTCTTTAATCCTTTAACGATGGAAAGTCGAAGAGGATGTTTTTTGGGAGCAGGAGCGACTTTTGGGATTTAATTAGCGGAAAGTCGATTAATTAAGGTCGGGAAATAAATTTGAGGGACATTCACCAGTTTTCACTGGTTAGTCTTTCAATACAATAATGAAATAAGAGCAACCAACGAATTTTCATGAATGGGCACTTTATATCCCTACCTTTCAAAAAAAGAAGCTCCTGGCGTGTCCCCCTATGTGACAAATTTCCTAATTTTTTCCGCCGTTTGCAAAATCGCCCCATGATACGTATAAACCCAACTTTTCGGAGTGCGTTGGGCGTTTTTCATCTTTTTTGTCGCGAAGAGGTCAAGCGGCACAGAATTACTACCACCCCCATTGCCCATCGTTATCTGGAGTCTTTCGGCCCAAATTTCCGGAGTTTCGGAATTTCATTTACATTTGTGACCTGAGACTTTCCAGTGGACGTGGAAACTGACATTCCTCGAAAATGCGAAAATATAAATTCGCATTCCTATTGCTTTGATGGACAACCTTCGAGTGATTTTAGTTAATTGCAATGTCAGAGCGTATGAAAAATAGGATTATCATTTAATATTCAGTAAACTACATAATGTACCTGTTTGATAAAAATTAATTTGCTCTAAAATGTATTTATCAAGTATATTAACAGAATATTATTACTGAGAGCCATGTCATATGTTTTAGAAATTCATCATAGTTATCGTTCTTTAATCCTAAAAATATTCAATTTTAAAGTTCATATTTCCATGAGAATCTACCATAAAAGTATTTATTGCCATTTCAGTGCTCTCAGCTTAATGATTACCTATTCACGTTGCTTTTATGATTTATTTCAGTGCTCTCAGTTTAATAATTACCTATCCACCTTGCTTTTAAGAAATGCATTAGTTTGAGATTGTACAAATGCATTAGAATGAAAAATACTGAAATTATTTAAAACTTTTTGAAAGTAAGCGGAGTTTCTCTAAAGAAAAAGAAAATAAAGGATATCTAAAAAAAATCGTAATTACGGAAATTGAGGCTAACATTAGTTTATAAAATAAAATAATAAGATTCCTAAAGATCCTAGAAGTTCGCAAGATGGAAAATTTGTTTTCAATCACATTCGTAATTCATTTGACAAATTATTCTACAAGGGAACTGATCTAAACAAACCATAGTATTGATGAAAGCGATAGTAACAATTTACTCTGTCTTTATCACCTGCTTTTGTAGGCTGTATTTTCTTATCTCAATACTCAACCTTCCTCATTGTTGCAACTATTATCTTCTACATGAGGATATTTTAGAAACTCTTTTTCCGTTGGCGTTACAAATCGATACAAGAACGGTTTGGCAGGTACAAACAACCAACAACGATTTATGTAGGTAGTACCTTAAGTTTTAATTTCTTTTTGCGCATGAACATAATTGAATCGTTCAAATTGAAACTTTATCATCGTACGAAACGAAACTTTGGCGCAATTCGTTGGCCGTACTAACAAATACCGTACAAGTACCGCAAGGGTTATGTGTATCGGAAGTGAGTTCTAATTAATAGACGATCAGTTTCCACTTTGTTTACAACTCCCAGCGAATTCTCCCCATAATATTAATCCTTTCTCAGTACTTTCACTCCAGCTGATTCCCTCCCCACCTTCCTTTTTTCCCTATCCTCCTTTCATAATACCCTATTACCTCCTTTCTCCTCCCTAATCCTCTGTCTCCCTTCTTCCCCACCCATTCTCCTTTCGTGCCGCCTAAATCTACACCTTCCAGCACGAATAGAAGCAGTCTTCGCCCCGTTGGCCGTCATGAGGGGCGTCTTTTGAGGTGTGCTTGTCCCTCTCCTTTCTTTGCCCTTCCCTTACCTATCCAAATGGGCCTCGAAGGTGTTGCAGGAATCGACGGAAGAGTCCCGCGCCATTGAGTTTACTTTTACCCTTACGGTGCCGAAATTACGTGCGCCGCGCGGCCACATTGCCAGATGTCGCCCCTGTCGCTAGCACCCATGGGGCCAAATGCTCGCATACAAAGAGGCAGAAGATTCAACTAGTTCAGAAATTGTCCGTTCTCGTAGAAAAGGCTTAAAATATTTCTGATAGGAGTTTGTATATCTTCCCGATATGTTTTGCGGCTGCTGTGGAACTATGATGACTTTTCTTACAGTTGTGGCTGTGTTCACGCTTGTGACAGTTTAGTTCTTTTAGTCAGTTTGTCAAGCAATTAGTTTGTTTCCTATGGCTGAAAAACCCTAAGCGTGTATACTCAGTATTCCGTTGACCCCGAGGGAGAATCGATCTCTGTGCCGCGGTTGTTTGCATGCACGCCGTGCGAAATGGCTTTCTTCGAAGATTTTCAGTGTTGCCTGAAGCGCGATTAACTTAATTATGGGATCAGCGCTCGCTTCGCACAAAGCGAAAACGAACTCGAGGAAGTGTTTTGTCGCCGTTCAGCCGACCGAAGTCGTAACTCACTCGAAAGCAGAACGCAGGTAATTAATTGAAAAATGTTTGCTCTCCGACCTGTGCTCACCATCGTCCCCCCTCCTTTGAAAGAAGAAAAAGGAGTTTGGATTAAATTGCTGAAATTCAACGTGAAACAGCATTTCCCTCATAGTTTCCAAATTCTCCTTAGGAAAACTTGCATAGGAACCTCTCCTTTCGTAGGGAGGAAGGCTGTTTTTAGATAAAGATGAAGTAAGTTAAAAAGAATTGATCAACATGTATTGCTGCCAGAATGTGAGGAGTGAATACCAAAGGAAGAATCGTCGCCCACAAGAGCAGCCGCAACAGATGCCTCAAAATTTGTTCGGAGACTCTGACTCCCTAATTTTTCCTTCGCTTAGGCGTGTGCACTTTACGAACCCGGATGGAAACCAGGATGGAAACCAGAGGAAGACGGAAAGCGATTCGGATTCAGGAAGTAAGTAAAATGGAGCACTTTTCATGTGGCACTTTCACTCGCGGCATATAGAGCCATTTTATATTAGAGTGGTTTTGTATTGTTTATTATAAAAATAGTATACAAAATGATATTCAAAGTAGTCCACGTTTATTATCAGAAGGTGCCTCATAGAAGGAAGAAATACAGTGAAGAAAATGAAAAGAAAATTTGATGTATTTTTTACTCGTCTTATTTTTCAAATTTTAATTAGATCTTATTCGATGAATCAACGGCGAAACTGATTAGTTTCTAGGTGTTAAATGACCTTCTTGTGGAAGCAGTTGTACGTATTTGGTCCATCAATGCTTGTTTTAAATTATGATCGTTTTCTTCAGTAAGTAGCATGGAGGATTGAATTGCTATGTGCGGGTTTCCATTCACTCAATCGGTTTAGTTTAATACTCAGAATGAAGATACTTTCTGTTGCCCTCATTGCATGAATCGTCTTTGATTTTGCTTAAAAATTCACTCTTAATTTTAGAGTAACAAGAAGCTGTATAGTAAAAGAGAAAATCTATATTCTAAAGTATGGACAAAATTATCGACGCTGAGAGGATTTACACCTTTAACGTCGGTTATTTTGGAAATTAATTAATCTTGAAATTATCATTCAGAAATACCTTTTCTTAAAATCTTATATTTCATCTTTCTCTAACAAGGTTGTTGTTGTTGTGCAGAATATTGAAAAGAGGATGTTTTTTAACATAAATTTTTTCTCTGATATGTAGAAGATTGATTTATCTTTCTGAAAAATTATTGATCTTATCGCTCTCCGGAGAGATAAACTTTCTTACATATGCACATACAAGTATTATAGCATTTTGTGAAACCTCTCCCAGTATTTGTTGTATCAAATACCATTTTGTAAATAATGGTTTAAGATAATATATCTATTGGAAAAAGCGTGGTTACTGAGACCCTTGACATTTATTGATATGCATAGAGCATTATGTACTTGGAGTGTAACAGACTACTTGTTTCGATTCTTTAACAGTTTTTTATTTATATTTTCTAGGGAAATTCAGGGGCATTGAGAGTAATCATCCACTGTAAAAACACTTTAGAAAGCGTACGTAATGATAATGATTGTTTGAGATTAGTGACAACCGGTATCGTTTGCGTGTCTTTTTATCAGGTGAAACGAGTTTAAATTAAAATGTCTAAAACTGACATTTCATCATTGTCATTTGTCAAATTACGACCACCCATGACATAATCATAAAGGAATGCGGGACAGAAAGAAAACAATTATTTTCACATAATTTAATCGTGGCACTATCAGGTATAAATGTAACGAATTCATTTCCGTCATTAAAATAGGATCGTATACACGCAATAAAAACATTAAGTCACACGGCACAAATGAGAGTAATGAAAATGCAAAAAACTAAAATAATATTTCCACAACGCCATAAATGTTTGATGGAATCAGAATTGATTACTTCGATTTATCTGACATATTGATGCCAATTTTCTGTGTTCGTGGATGGAAGCTAAATAAGCCTACATACCTTCCAGCATTAACCTGTTCCATTTCGACTGTCAATAAATTTAACTTAGGTTTAATTTATGTTAAAATTTCAGAGCATTAATTTTTTGTTAGCATTTCAAAAGAAGGCTGGAAGAAAAAATTCTGACTCATTCCAACTTACCATCAGAAATGAATTCTAGGGCCTTTCAATGAATTTAATTGCTAATAAACCGTGTTCAAAGATCTCTTTCGGTAAATGACGGAAATAAGAAATGTAACTTTAAGAATTGGGCAATGATTTTAACCTGCTTTTTAATCTGAAATTTTAATAAGTGAGTTTTGTTAATTAGGTAATAGTATTACTACAAGAAGATCAGTGATATGTCATTTTTAGCAGTTACAAGTACCGGAAAAAGTTCCAGTGAATTCCAGNACAGTAGAATATATTAGCTTGCTATGTTTAGCTATGCTGCTTAAAAAGTTGGGCAAGTATTACTGATATGAGCTCTTTTTCATTGGAACGCTGCAAACTAACTTAGGCAGCCCTAAACGCAAATAAATTACCTTAAACTATAAAGGATATGGAATCGCGAGGAACTGAAAAGCTTTACGCTCACCATTCAAGTTAGCGCTTGCTTAAGGTTTCGCTCTGCAATGGGTACGTAGTCAACTTAGCCAAGTGTATGCAGATGTTATCTATTGGAACTTTACAATAGTAATGTAACCGTTTAAACCAGAAAACGACCCCTTTTGTAGTTTATATTAAGCTGCCTTTCCTTTATCGCAGGTCTCTATTTACTTATGAATACGTATAACACACTGCATTTTTCAACGCGGCTGACATTCAGAATAGCGTTCGTGCCAATCGTACGCTCGTCCAGTAATGCATTCATGACTTTACATCGTCCAATATCCATTTACTCTAAAGGTTTCATTTCGCATTCTCTCTAGTTTTGCCTTTGTTTTCTCTCACTCGTTTCTCTCTGCAACAGATTTATCCAGAAAGTTTCGTGCCAATATTCCCTTACATCCAGAAGCTTTTCACTCTTCCATCCTCTCTCGTTCTTCAATCTTATATTCGTTCTCTCATGTTCATTCTCTCGCTTTCTTTCTTCTCTTCCACATTTACCCCTCGAGTCTTTCCCTCTCTTTCCTTTGTCCACATTCACTCATTTCCATCAATTCTCGCTCCCCTGCACCCATAACATTCTTTTCCACTATCTTTCTGCTCCCTTTTCTCATTTTTATTCGTCAACACGGGCATTACCCATTATAAGAGGCTTTTTTTTCCTTCACTCCCACTCAACTATTGCCTTGGTCCTTGTTCATTGAGCGCCTTCCATCCGCCTCCATCTCTCTCACTCTCTCTCGAATCCGTGGAAACCTCTCCACCAATCGCAGACTCGCAGTTTCAGTGAATTGCGGCGGAATCTAAAAGTATAATTAGGCCTTTTCCTGAAATGACACGCCCAAAACACACGCCCACTCTTGTTTTTCGTCACTCTCCCTGTCTGCCTCGCGTTTTTCTCGATGCAGACTGTGTTTAAAGCGCATTCGTCTCACGTTCTTATCCGTTCCTTTGATTGAGCCCCATTCAAGGCATAACGACACGGTGCGATGTAAAAATGATTCTTTTTCTTCTTTCAGTCCGATCTCTCCTTCGCTTCCTCCACTCCGCATTCTCATCTTTCTTTCGCTTCCACTATCGCCTCTTTTCAACGCATTCTCTTTCCAAGGCGTACCATTCTGGTGCCTCAAATTCATTCATCTCCACAGTTTCTCTGACTTCCTCACCCTGTTTGACTGCCTCGTAATTGTTTATCGCAACTGTTTTCTTCGTTACTGTTTCTATTATTAGTATTTTATCCCTTCTAAAATATCAGATTTTTTGAATGACCTCCCTTGAACTTTGAACACACGCTTTTAGTGGTGAATACTATACTACTCAACTCGTTTTTCACAAGTCACTTAGGCACATTCTAAGTATCATTATATCATTAGTCTGACATTATTCAACTTCAAAAATATCCAATTTTATTGATATTTGACATAATATTTTATATTGAATTACACATTTGTAATTTAGTATTTGATTTTCATAAACATCCTGGGAGTGACAGTACATTTGTTTCGGTATTATTTATTAATGACATTTCTTCAATATTATGATATTTGACATAATATTTTATATTGAATTACACATTTGTAATTTAGTATTTGATTTTCATAAATATCCTGGGAGCGACAGTACATTTGTTTCGGTATTATTTATTAATGACATTTCTTCAATATTATGCTCAGTACTGAAAGCCTTGGTGAATACTTGGTGAATGATGAGGTGCGCTTGTTAGACTGGATTGTGTTTAAGATAGAAAATTCCTATTATAAATTATTTATAAAGGCCTCAAATTTTGGTAGATTACGATTAAGTTCGATGCAGCTGACTCGGAAATAAAAAATCTAGTACAGATTTTTGAATGTCGAGTTCATCATTAATTTGCATTTTCAGTAACGCTGCGCGATTAATTATTGCCGAGTTGCGCAAGAGGCCCATGTAAACCATAGTTAGAACCTTAGAAGTTGTTAGGAAATGTATTCACCGAAGAGAGCTATAGAGTGAGATGAACTCTCATACCGGGAATGATAGTATTTTGCAGTGCAATAAAATATGTGAGTTTTCAAGAATTAGGATACGTATGAGTAGTTACGGAGGAAACCGAAGTTAAAACAAACCCAAACGAAACAGATAGTTGAAACTATTGAAAGTAGTGAATATTTAAAAGATGGTTCTTGATATTTACTACCAAATAAAAGCAACTATATTGTGCAATTTCTCATCTCAATCAGCCGAAAATGCCTTACGTCTTCCTTTTTAGCTTTTTAGAGAACAATTCTGTAACCGAAAATAAATCTTCTCTAGTTCTTGAAGTTTTCTCTTTTCATCATTTTAAAGGGATTGTGAAAGAAGTCATGTTCTCTGCTATAAAAACTTATATCCTCCATTAAAAAGAGCGGAAATAAAGGGTTTGGTGTTCCTTCATTTCAGATCCGAGCAGTGCCAATTTGCTCGATTACGTATCTCGCCCAGCATCTCCACGCTGGTTTCGTTCGTGATATATTTCCTCGATGGTGACTGCGGATTTAATGAGCAAGTCGGAGCTTCAACTAGATTTTTTGCCAATTTTACGATTTGAATGGCTTTACTTTTTGCCCACTCCGAAGAAACCGATAAGCATCTCGCCTCCGATTGCTCGGTAGATGAAACTGTATGCAATATACCTTTCTCATTAAAAAACAACTCTCAATTTACAGCCTTAGAGGAATTCGTGTGATGAACGATTGTGCGAAAGTAACCATATATTCCGTCTTCCATTCAATTTGCTGGTCTTTTCCGTTGAAGATTAGCCATGTACGAAAGGTGATTGTGCCTCTAGACAATGATCAAGAAAAAGTTAGGGTTGAAAACGAAAATTCTCGTGTATTGAAGATACATTTATCGGTCTGGGATACCGCAATCCCTTTCTGTGCGCATCTTATTTATATCAGAAGCATAACTGTTATTGTTATCATTACATTAAACATTTCAGATGAGTTCGCGACCTGAAGGCTAGGCGTCGGCTTTATATTTCTATCAATACAAATGTTTGGACGACAGAAATAGCTAAATTAACGACTGATATAAAAAATAAACAATCAAAAACCAACGGTTATAAATTGTATTATTTGCAAAACTATTCTCAAACCATACCATCCTTTACAACTTACCTTACCACTTTTATGAGTTTATCCGAATTTATCACTGCACTCTAACATTGAGTAGAAAAATGATTTCCTTGTTTTAAAAATATGAATATAGCGAAAATGATATTAACAATTTACTTACATAAAGCGTCTATTCAAATAATCTAGACCAAAAGCTAGTTTAAATACAATTACTTTTAAGAGTACGATCTTCTTCATCGTACTTGACCGTACATATACTTGAATGATGATAATCTAAAACATGTTGAAAAGAATAAAAAAAACTTGTGAAAGAAATCACTAAATATTGTATGAAATATCTGAATAGCACAAATTACCCTTAATTCTGTCAAAACTAGGAATCGTCTCTGTTTCAGAGAAATTTACCCTTCGATTTATGATTTTTGGAGGGTTATGAATTGGATTCTTTATTCTTAATACGAGGAAAGATAGACTAGCATATTTTTAACATTACCTCAGTACTCTTAGTCAGAATGGAAACTTGCTTAGAATATTTCAATGTTGCTCATTCCAATGAAGAGTTAGACACTCTGTTAGCTTATTCTCGACATGTTCGACAGATGGCGCGCACTGCCAAACAATCCGAAGAATTCGAATCGTATGCGTGACCGTGGTTAGGGAACGTGTATAGATTTACATCGGTGTTATTTTTTGCAATTTTTTTCCTTAAAAATTCAACTCAAGCCGATATTCAATCCAAGTACATGAAGGCTGATTTCTTAGTTAGTCTACAATGTGCGTACATTTCATAATAATGCTGTTGGTTCTTCGTTTTTAAAATTGGGAAAAATTCCATTTTAATGTATGTACTTGTAATGATTAAGTATAATCTTCCTGACAATCATGTTGAAAATGCTATAGTCTAAAGAAAGTTAGTACATGTCAATGAACGACGAACGACTCGGGTTAGGTCTCCATCTAAAATTTAGCAGGAAATGATTGGTATCCAATTTTCCTCGGATTACTATTTCGTCCACTTGTTATTACAATGTGATAGTGGTTTCCCTTACTCTGTAAAATGACATTGCTTACACAGAAGAATCTTTTGGTAAATGATGAAATAATATGCATTTATATGACGGAAATACGACTCTAATTTTCTGGACCTTGGGTTAGAAAGACGCGTTGGCATCTTCTGTGAAGTCCGTGTGCGTTGGCTACCGGTCGGTATGAATTTCTGAATTGTAGAAATCTCCTTTGTATACCCGTCTAAATGGGTATTCGTATAACGTCTTGTCTACTTTCTTCTGAATAATTAATCTGCCTTTTGTAAAAATGGGTACGAAATTTTATAGGAATCAAAATGCTTTAAAAGTGAATTTATTAGGATCTAGCGTCTCTATAATTGAATTTGACTCCCCAATTCAACTGAACAAACCTTGTCATGTGGGATATGAGCTGTTTTAAAATGGTAATCTGAAATCCATTCTGTATTTCCCGCACCATGAATTAATGTAGATATCATTGTTACTGCCGCCGGTTAATGGTAAATATTTTTCTCTTATTTCCGGTCTGGTAGAGATGAAAAGTCCGCGAGTAATGAAAACAGCCCGCGGAAAGGGAACGATTTGATTTCCATGCATTGCAAATTCGACTAAAAATAATGGACTTTATTGAAAAAGTCCATCACGGTGGTTTTAGGCTCTGGGATAACCAGATGGACCTTTCTGTTGATTCAAATCGCCATTCATCCGCAGGATAACTCTCCGTGAATGAACCCAAAAAAGCACCTTAAGTAAAATATTATTTTTCAGTTTGGCGTGGTCAAACAAGTAATATCATTTTATCGATAAAACCGCGGACCGAAAATATTAGTGTGTTTACCCATCTGGTAATCAATCAGATTTTCTCCCTGAATTAATGGATTTTAGGAACTGCCTGGTGTTCAAACTTGCCTCCATGACTAGCATTACCCAGAAATGTTCGTATATTTGGAAGGCAGTGATATTTAAAATATGAGATTCATTTATTTGTAATAGGCATTTACTATGATTGTACTATGATTGAATATCACTGAAACCAATTTTCAAAGTTGTGAGAGATATTTTAAAGAAAAATTAAAAACTTCCTGAACTTCTATAGAATTTAATGCGTATTTTTTGCCATAAATATCTGATCCTTTTACAGTATTTGTCAAAATTGCTACTGAATTGCGAATGATTTGCTCGAATTTATGGTTTGAAGAGCTACTTATGTTTCTTATTTAGTTTTTCTTAAAATATCGTTAAAATAATTTTTGGTTCATTACAAATGACAAATGATTCACCCGTAACATTAGACGTATGATTAAATATTCCGAAGTTTGTCATAATATTTGATCGTGTTCTTTTTACGTAAATTTAACTATCCAAATGTAATTCAGTCATAGATAAAAATCAATGTATCATTTGTGACATGAACTATTTGAATTCCATGCCTCGCAAATTCAACTGAAAATAATAGACTTCATTTAGCATATAACTGTAATCCTCTATGTGAAAATCCACTGTTTTTATAATAAACAGTTTTAATACCTGCCTTTTGTTGTACTTTTGGAGATAAGATCAAAGGTATCTCGGAATCACCAAGAATCTCCACCAATATTAGAAATCTACTTCAATTAGCAATTCGCTAGTTGGATATGATTTGATATTCATCTGTTAATAGTACATTTCTATGAGAAACAGGTCGTAGTTAAAGGTAAACTGAAAATTTATAGTAAATTTTTTTTTTACATTTACAGTTAATTGACTACAAGAAAAGCATTATTGGACCTTATACGAGCATTTTTTGCAACCGCATTCAGAATGTACATACCCTATAACCGAAGGAATATTAAATGAAAATATCCAAGAAAAAGGAAAGTGTTTGCTAAAAGTAAGAGATAGATATAGATTCAACGAGTGAAAGTGAAGGGATGAGAGTTCAGGATTGGAAAAACAGGAGGAAATAGGAGCACGAAAGTGGAAGGTAGCGATGTACTCGCTCGAAGCGGCAGAGACAACGAGAGAAAAGATATGGAGTGAGATTTACAAACAGAAGCAGGGATGCGATCCAACGGAAATGCTCTCATAAGCAATGTGGAGATCAGACCGGGAGGGTTCACGGAAGAGAGAGAAAATGGAATGGGAAGGTAGGTAATTTGGAAAAAGCGCCCTCGTGAAAAGGGTTTGAAAGTGTGGACGAGTTCCTGTATACGATAGCTCTCGGAGCCGAAACGCCCGCACGAAAGTAAAAGTGAAACGAGTTGGGTTTCCGTTGGGTTTAGGATCCGCGACGGGGAGCAGTCGAGGTTTCGGGCGTTTAACAAAAGAGCGGAGAAGGGCGCTTTGGAAACGTCGAATGCCGGTGACGCCGCGTTTGAGGTAACGAACGGTATGTCAGGAGGAGATTAGGCAGTGAAAGGCCCGAAGAGAACGGCTGGCCCGAGAGTTTGAGAAATGTGTGGATTAAGAGGAGAATTGAGACGTATAGCATGCGTGTGAAGCCGAAATGGAAAAAAATAAATCGTGGTAACGTGAAACCATACAACTAAACATTTTTCAGAATCCTTTAAACCTGCACCCCACTTTTTATCCTGGCATTCCACCGCGAAGCGAAAGAAAAAAATGTGATATCGGGAGTAAAATATTGGAAACAAAGTTACGCCATGTTTATGGTTCGTCGTTATGCGTTCATTTTGCGGGATGTATCATCCGCTGTTTTCTTTTGTGATCTGTTGGAATGTTGGTTGGCTACGGTTTGGTTGATATATATTCTCCATCTTTCACGTTTCTACGCCTTTTTCACCATGTCATAATCCCTCCATCCCACATATTTCATAGCCTATCCCGACATTGCAGTCGTGGTCTTTTGAGGATCTTTATTCATTCTCATGTCCCTTTACTATTGACTTGAATCTAGTCTAGTCCCTATAATGTATAGTAATGATAATTTATCATTATATTACATTAATTTATTATTATATATAATCTGTTTCACTGCAGGCGGTTTTTAAAGATCATTAATCAGTCGTTTTATATTATAATTTATTTATTTACTGTACAATTTACCCAGATTTACTTATCATTATAGTATATTATGTATCCTTACTTTTTTCCTTTCTCCGTTCTATCCCACAACACCTCTGCGTTTTTTTCCGCTATGCACCACTTACATATTTAACAGACTTATCATCTCTTTTATTCTTCCTCATTTATGACATCATATTTCAAATTTGAGATCAGCCGCACGACTTCATCGTGCGAAAGTCAACACCTTTACCTTAGTCCTTAATATTTTAGACCTTCAATAAAAATAAGTTCGGAAATGCGGCCGTGAGCCCACGCACGAGGGCAGTCTCAGAAATACCAGACCTGACGTATAGATGGCGCTTTTTGTTTAAAAAAATTACTACAGTCGAAAGTACAAAACTTAAAAAGCTTATACTTTAAGTTTCAAGACGTTAAGTTGTTTAGTAATTGTTTGACAGCCATCAATAGTGAACGCTCTCAGTGAATCTGTAAAAATAGAAAATATTGGTCATCGTTATGTGACACAATGCTTTCATTTGAAAGGTCTCGGTCCAACCAATATCAAATCCGAGTTAGGTTCTCTGGAGGAGTCTGCTCCTTCGTTTATATAAATAAAATTCTATGTGGCAGTGTTTAAACGAGGTCGCACGAGCTGCCAAGAAAACATCGCAGTGGTCGACCGAATGAGATGAACACGCCAGAAATGGTGAAGGAAATTCACAATATGATCTTGGATGACCGTCGACTAAAGCAACGCGAACTAGCAGACATGGTAGACATTTAAAAGATTGCTGTACTTAACATATAGACTGAAAATTTGGATACGAGAAAGCTGTGCGCGAGATAGGTACCGCGTTTGCTCGCAATAGAATAAAAACAGCATCGTGAGGATGTTTCAATCGAGTGTCTGGCGTTGTTTTACAGCAATAAAGCCGAGTCTTTGTATCGATTTATAACCATGGATGAAATATGAGCCCATCACTTCACACCTGAGATGAAGGAATCGTCAAAACAATGGAGTGCAAGGGTAGAATCGGCTCCGAAGAAGTCGAAGACGGTTCCATCTGCTGGCAAGGTTATGGCGTCGGTTTCTTTGGATGCGCGAGTTATAATTTTCATTGATTATCTTCAAAAAGGAAAAACAATCAACGGTGAGTATAATGAAAACTTATTATAGCGTTTGAAATCAAGGAAAAACGGTCAAAGTTGGCGGAAAAGAAAGTGTTGTTTCATAAAGACAATGCACTAGTTCATAGGTACGTTATGGCGATGACCAAAATTAATCAGTTGAAGCTCGAATTGTATCCTCACGCACCCTATTCTCCAGATTTAGCCGCATCGGATTATTTTCTCTTTCCAAAATTTGAAAAAATGGCTCGGAGGTAAAAGATTTTCCAATAATGAAGAAGAGTCTGCGGTTAATGGCTATGTTGATGAGTTCGATGGTTCTAAGACATTTACTCAAACAGGACTTTCATGACTTGAAAACAGTAGAATAAATATTATACATTTTTTATATGATAAGAAATATATTGAGTTATTATGATCTTACGGCNCAGGTAATTTTAAGTTCTTGCATAAAAGGAAAAGAAGCAATAAATGTATGGTGGATCGGAATGACCTTTAATGATACTTCGTTGAAGTACACAGAAACCGGAATTAGCAAAAGTAAAACTAAATTTGCAAAAGTATTATTAGGAAATAAAATAACCAAAAACTTAACTAAGATACCTTCAAGATTTAGTAAAGCAGCAAATTTAAGCTTTAGTAAAACAGATAAAACTGAGTTGTTTTCGACAAATTACTAATAAGTTTCGGGTAGGGCCTCAAAAGAATATGTATTTACATATAACAGACAGTTTCGCTGAATAAATGAGAAGCTTGCAGATAAAAAACTGGATGTTAACTTACGCAGTTCATTATTGTTGAATTTAAATTAAAACAATTGGATAAAAAAATTGAAATAATTAGATAACGGAATGGATCTTTTATGAGCTTTAAATTTCCTTGCGAACATGGCACTTCATTAATTACACATATATTTAAGACGTCTTTAATCGAGAAGAAAGTTTATTTTCAATTATCAGTTACTATTTTATTTTTACCATTTTAATGATTAATGTAAAACTTAACAATAGTTTAATTTATAACAATCATTTAATTATTTTTCATCGTATTAATGGTTTTAATTTAGAAGTAAAGTTTGTGTATGCGATTGATGATTCACAGTTATGACTTGAACATAATAGCCTTGAGATTACCGAATTATAATGCTTTTCGATCTTGAAAGTTGGTAAATATAACATTTTTGCAGAAGGCGAACTTTCCAGAAGACTTTATTAAATTCCTCTAACTGTCACCATAACCCTTTCTCCTCTTTTAGATTCCTCTCCTGCCTACTTTTTTTCCAAATTCACTTTTTCCAGGCATCTGCTTCGCTCTCCCGTTATCCCCTTTCTTTCTTCAACATCTCTGACATATCCCTCTTCATCCCACTTCTATAACAGCACCCTCTCCCTACTTTCGTCGGTCGAATGAGCCGGGGAATGCTTTTTTCAACCCCATTAAACTCAAAAATAAACTTCATTTTAAGTCCCTACAAACTTTGTTTCCGAAGAGCCCTCGTCTTATCCCGAGACTTTTGCAAATTGACCCTCGATCCTAAAAGCATCGACGCAATCGTTAATACTTTGCGCGGAGCTAATGCCCTCTGAACGACGGACTAAAGAGTTAATCAATCGCCGAAGGGAAGAAATTAGTCTCCCGAATTAAGTGGGAGGCATTAATGAGACGATCTCATCGTGAATTTAGGATATTATTCTAAGTAATGTTGGTATTAGTGACCAACTATGAATTCAAAAATGCTGTACCATAACTGACTTGAATGGCAAAGGTAAATCATTACAAGAATAGGGAAACTTACCTCGCCATTATAAACCAATTTTGAGCTTTTTAATTCACAGACTTTTAATTTTGCTTTTATTTCTCATATTTGTTGATTTTTGTAGGTAATTTATATACGTAACCATCCGTTATTGTTTATCGCTCCTGCCGTGCTGAGCTCTAAACTTCCCTATGAATATATATCATTAAAATACACATATTAGATATGCAATTTCTCTCTGTATCTCCATGAATAATATTGCCACTAAATTATATTATGCGACGGCTCCCTAACGTATTGGGAGTAACCGTCCGAGCGTAAGCTTAACTTCTACTGAAGATCCATATTCCCAGATTTTCATGCCATTCATGCCATGTTTCTCAAATTTATCATTCTCCATCTCTCTGATATTTAGTGTTCTGTTGATGACTAGCCTGTACTTTTTTTTTAATTTCCTTGCAATTATTCCTTTATTTTCTTCATTGTTCACTCTTTCGCTTAGGTTCACCCCTCTAGGGAATACTCCTTTCCCTTTACCCATGGGACCCCTTTCACTTTTGACCATTTATCCTTTCACTTATCGATTTCATCTTCTCTTTACATTTCATATTCACGATTGAATTTATTCTTATCATATACCATACTTTTGCTAATTCTTTCGCCGGCAAATACTCAAATATTCACGCAGATTCTTGGATTTCTTTCCTCTCATCACTTAAGAGCATCTGTCAGAAATGTTAATTAATTAATTCCGTCTCAAAGAAGGAGTCGCGTTTCTTCGAAAAAGTTATTATTCAAGTTTCTGTAGGGTTTTCTCTTCAACTGGCGCGGAATTATGTGCCAAATCGACCCATTTTAACGGCAACCACGATCTTTCGCTCTCTTAGTTTGGCTCTCTTATTACCTGAAAATTTCGCTCCTCTATATTTCTGCCTAGTATAGCTTATAAGCTAAATTAAGGTCTTGTTTTGTTTCTATCCTGTTTTAACTTTATTATCCCCAAAAACGTCAGCCTACTCCAACTAACATGCTTTGTATGCTTGCTTTATTTTTGGAGAATCCTCAGTAGCGATACTTGGTGTTACTCCGTTGTACTTCATATTATAATTCTCATAAAACATACGCAATACCGCGAAAATAGCTTTATTTGTTGTTTTCTCGAGGAAACTTTTATCCATTTCCGAGAAACAATACCGACTTTTATCCCAATGAGACAATGTGGAGGTGATAAATTAGTAATTATTTTTGCCGGAAACGCTTTGCTCGAATTCCCTAGTTAGTCATAATTCTCCATGACAAAAGACCCGAATACCTTTTTATTAGGGTTCTGCGATTCCCGTTCGACGTTTTCATGAAGCGGACCAAATAACCCGAAAACTTTTCCGTTTGATCATTCATCCATGAAGTTCTGCTTCGTAATTACCTCCGAAACCTATGACAGCCGATTAATTGACTAAAATTATCCGAAATTTTTTTATCTAGTTCTATTTTCCCAGGCAGAAATTTGAAGGGAAATAATGCGTAAAATCGAACCTATTTTATAGTTGCTTGAACTATTCTAAATGAAGCAAAACAATTTAACAAAAATGTAGCAAGAAACTAATTCAAAGGATCAAAAACTTAAAATAATAATTGAGAAAATTGAACGTTAACTTTTTGTGAATTCCTTTTCCAACATTCGCTTTTGTCATCATCATGCATGAGTTACAGCTAAATTATAACTTTCAAAATGAAAGTCTTTGTCAACTTAAATATTGAAATCTTAAACATGTATCTTCAGGTAATTTTAAGTTCTTGCATAAAAGGAAAAGAAGCAATAAATGTATGGTGGATCGGAATGACCTTTAATGATACTTCGTTGAAGTACACAGAAACCGGAATTAGCAAAAGTAAAACTAAATTTGCAAAAGTATTATTAGGAAATAAAATAACCAAAAACTTAACTAAGATACCTTCAAGATTTAGTAAAGCAGCAAATTTAAGCTTTAGTAAAACAGATAAAACTGAGTTGTTTTCGACAAATTACTAATAAGTTTCGGGTAGGGCCTCAAAAGAATATGTATTTACATATAACAGACAGTTTCGCTGAATAAATGAGAAGCTTGCAGATAAAAAACTGGATGTTAACTTACGCAGTTCATTATTGTTGAATTTAAATTAAAACAATTGGATAAAAAAATTGAAATAATTAGATAACGGAATGGATCTTTTATGAGCTTTAAATTTCCTTGCGAACATGGCACTTCATTAATTACACATATATTTAAGACGTCTTTAATCGAGAAGAAAGTTTATTTTCAATTATCAGTTACTATTTTATTTTTACCATTTTAATGATTAATGTAAAACTTAACAATAGTTTAATTTATAACAATCATTTAATTATTTTTCATCGTATTAATGGTTTTAATTTAGAAGTAAAGTTTGTGTATGCGATTGATGATTCACAGTTATGACTTGAACATAATAGCCTTGAGATTACCGAATTATAATGCTTTTCGATCTTGAAAGTTGGTAAATATAACATTTTTGCAGAAGGCGAACTTTCCAGAAGACTTTATTAAATTCCTCTAACTGTCACCATAACCCTTTCTCCTCTTTTAGATTCCTCTCCTGCCTACTTTTTTTCCAAATTCACTTTTTCCAGGCATCTGCTTCGCTCTCCCGTTATCCCCTTTCTTTCTTCAACATCTCTGACATATCCCTCTTCATCCCACTTCTATAACAGCACCCTCTCCCTACTTTCGTCGGTCGAATGAGCCGGGGAATGCTTTTTTCAACCCCATTAAACTCAAAAATAAACTTCATTTTAAGTCCCTACAAACTTTGTTTCCGAAGAGCCCTCGTCTTATCCCGAGACTTTTGCAAATTGACCCTCGATCCTAAAAGCATCGACGCAATCGTTAATACTTTGCGCGGAGCTAATGCCCTCTGAACGACGGACTAAAGAGTTAATCAATCGCCGAAGGGAAGAAATTAGTCTCCCGAATTAAGTGGGAGGCATTAATGAGACGATCTCATCGTGAATTTAGGAGTCCCAATCAATGTCTCTTTTCGCCCCCCCCCCCCCCCCCCCCCCCCCCCCCCCCNCCCCCCCCCCAGCCCTCACGTCGTACTGCTGGAATGATTCCTCGCTTTAATTTGTTTCATGTATGTCCTACTCATTTTCCTCCTCAGACAGGTTTCGGTAATAAAAAGCACTTCTTTCCGCAGGAATTATACCCATTACACTATTGTCGTCATATTATCTTTCTATACAATTCACTCAGATGGAAAGAGTTTTCGTAGAACTGCTTTCCTTGATGCCGTTGAGGAACTTTGTTGCGTTATAATAAAACACAAAGTCCTATTTAAGTTTTTTACATTACTCCTAGTCAGGCTCACGCGAACGAGTACCCTAGAATAATCTTCCGTCTGCATAATGCTATACATCCAGAGATTCAAGAATAGATAGACCTCTATATTAACAACTTAAACATTTTCCTCGGTGACACTCTTCGTAAGACTAGTTTTTCATTCGAATTTGTACCGATAATTCTTCCTCCAATTAGAATTCGTGTCGAATGTCGAAAGGCCTAGCTTTGCAAACAGAAATTGACTGCAATGGAATGGTTTATTAATTCTTCAAATAATTTTAAACAGTTGAAAAAATACGCTCTTAGAAATGCATATTTGCAACTCAACGTTCACGTTTCCGTCTATCTATATTCCTCCGCTTATCTCACACATTTAGCAATTTATCCTCTTTAACACCTTCAATTGACCACGCTTCACCCGTCTTATTATTTCTATCATTAACAGCACTCATCTTTGTTTGAAGGGGATAATAAATGCTTAAACGTACGCTCATTTTCCGCTCATTTCTCCTGAATGGTGAATCTTAGCTTTTTTCCAACAATACCTTCTGCGTTGTCACAACAAATAACAATATTTTGTTACCACAGGTCGCCGCCTACATTTTTAAAGAACTCTAAATTTTAAAAGAAAGAAGTCTCTGAAAATCGTTAACCTAACTTTCACAATTACAGGTGCCGCCGGGCGTAAAATTTTATCCACAGATTGATGCATTTGTGTCCGTTCATGCAGATTCCAATTTCTTTCTACAGCAAACATTATAATGAAGTTGGGAGAACGAGGATAGATGAAGTTATTTCCAATCATTTTTAAAAACAGAAATTGAGTAAGTAATGCAAATTTTTTTCATCAAATACCTCTGATGGTGAATTTTGCAGTTCGTTTGAATAGATTGCATGTCAGAATTTTCCGCAGAATTTACCTGAATTCCAAATTGGCAAATATTTGGAGAACGTTATTTCCGAAACTTGGTCGTAGCTTTGTATTTTCTTTTTAAAAGACTATCATTTCGGAGAAATAGAGCGCAAGAAACTTCTCTCGTGGATCGCAACGGCAGACGTTCCCGTGTTTTATTATTTTTTTTTGGAATGGGCATTCTACCTTCGGAGATAAATACACGGAAACTCCCCCTCAAACCGTATCACCTCCGTTATTAGTTTATTTTTCATTTGAAATTCCCGTATTGTGTATTTCAAATAAAAAACTTTGTGAAAAATGAAGAAAAATTTTCTTTTTTCCCACCATACCCTTGCTTTATTTTAATAGAATGATTCTATAACTTTGGTAATTGTGTATCTCGGGTTTTGAGCTCTGTTATAAATACAAACTCTACCAAAAAAACTGTTTTGGCCACAGAATCAAAAATCAAAGCTTTCAATGTGTTGAATGTTTGTATCAACATTTGATATACATACATCACAAAAATTTAACTAGTCTTAAGTAGAAAGTTTACGTCTGTGTCTATCTACGTTATTTACGAATTGAGGGAATTTTGAAAGTATGAATAAGCTTCACATTTTGAAGAGAGGTATTTTCGACTCATCAAATAAAACTTCAAATTATGTAGGCATTACTGACCACTGTTTACCATTTAATTTTAAAAATAGTACAGAATAACCCACTAAGCAGCCAAAGGTGTGTTTATATTTTAAAGAGAAACTTTCTTTGCACTTAACAGACTTTCTTTCATATTCACTCGTTTGACGAAGGTTAATAAATGCTTAATGTTTGTGCCTAACTATTCAAAAATATAGTCAATAGAATAAATGATACCTTATTATTAAGAAATGGGACGATGGAACATTAGATTATCTTTATTTGTCTACGAGGAATTAATTTGCATCAGATACGGTCTTACCATGGGTACTTCAGCTATCTCCCATTCATCTTTCTCTCCTACGTTTACCTTCGTTTACGCTCGTCCTACTTTTCCACTATCTCCATGTATTCTTCTCCGTTTTTCTCGATTCCGTTCTTCCTTATTTCCCTTATTCGCGTTTCGTCTAATTTCTTTCCCCCTCTCTCTTGCGACGTTTCCTCGGTCAGAACTTTTCGTCCAGAAAGTAAAGTCTTGGAGCCGAGTTTGGGTTTTGCATCAGCCGTCTCCGCCCCTCTCTTCTCATTTCACACGCCGCTGCTTTCCAAAGAAACGTATTTTTCCGGCGTAGAGAGTTGCAAAAATATTGAATTACTTCCACGTTTGTCGACTGCGTTTACTCGAACAAAATATGAATACTCTATCCTTTTGAAGGAGGTGGAATAATAGATATTCATGGAAATGAATACTAACGCATTCAAGTTTGGAAGAAAAGCAGATGAAAGACGTAGCATCTCTTTCTGTGGCACTTGAGTAATTGTAACTGCTTGAGTTTCGGAGTGTACTTTGTGTTTCAAAAGCATTTCTCATTGAACGCGCTCTCAAAATGGTTTCAACAAAGAGATGTCGGATAAAAGCGTATTTTGTAAACTGCTCCATTTATATTGAATATAATCCTTTCCGCGATATTTAGCACGCTTAAGTTTTTTTTGTCTGTAATTTAATTATATGCTTTCGACGTAAATAAATTACTCTTAAAACATTAAATTACTTTTTCTAGTTAGGAAAATATCTCCCTGGTTTCTTCCATGCTTAAATGCCTTATTTTCTTCTTTGGTGGTTGTTGAAAAATGGTATCTTGTTTTAATACTTGTTGTCGCATGATCAGTTCATTAGGTTAAACATATTTTGAATGAATTCCTCTTTCAGAACTAAAGAGTGAATGCTTTTAAATTGAATATACTGATTGGTAATTAAGATTTTATTATTCACAAAAAGCAATTAATATGTTATGAAATTTCAAAAGTATATGAAATTGCTTAGGAAAATACCGTTAGTTCTTCAGCCTTTATTATGTTGCCGCGGCATGTTAATGCGTTACAAGTGGATTTTGTAAATCTTTCCGCAAAACATCTTCCTATTCAAGACCCGGATGATGTTTACCCCATAATATGACTTTTACATTTGTTTACAATTAATACTTACTGCTTTCAATTAAAAAAGGAATCTATAAATCGAAAGAATCTCTTTTTTACTTAAATTGTTAAAAATATCTCGGAGGATCACCGTCAGTAAACGCTTTTGGCTTGTTCATGGACTGTAGAGAGAGAAGATGAAGGTAAATGTTGTGTGTGGAGGTAAAATTGTCCAAGGTTTTATTAAGTAGCGAAATAAATTTTCTTAAGGACAAAGAATTACACTGGAAGAATGGAAATTGCCTTTATTTCTGTCTAAAACGTAAAATTTCAAGGGAAAACATTGCCTCTGGTGCTCAAACTTTCGGGGAATGAATCTGATGGGAGGGTTTTAGTAAATTAAAAATGTCGTTAGCCTTGGGATAGTAATTAAAGATGTCGCTTACTTGGGACTCATTAAGCTCGGAATTATTTTTTGCGTTAACTGCGGAAAGGACGATTCCTTGAATATTTAATGGAGTTTTTAACGTAAAAAAATTGATACGACGCATTTCCCTTACACCTCTCCTCTACACTTAATTTTTCACGAAATCAAGGAAACGTAGACTTTTCCGTGCTCCCTTAGCCTATTCACTTGATCCTTCCAATTAATTTCTTGCCGTTACTTTTATAGTAATCTTTCTCTTTCTTTGTATTGCTACAATTGCTACAATTAATACAAGTTATTATGATGGATATAATTGGGGTTTATCTTTTACACTAAAGTAGTTATTTCTATTTGATTTTCTTTACAATACCCTAAATTTATTCAAACATGTTACTTCCTATTGGTTAATATACGTCTTGTCTCCATCTTGCCATTCCGTTTAATTTTTTTATAATAATTTACTGATGAAAGCTGATTTCAAAAAGGTTAATTTTCTGGAACTATCCTTAAGTGATTACGAACGTATAACGTAAATTTCAATGCTATAGATGCTGTTAAATTAAACCAATCTCCAGAAAGGAAAATTTTCTGAGCATTTTTATCCTAATCAATATACATGAATTGAAATCATCCTACAGAACGAATTCAAGTCCTTTATGTTGATTTTCCACCTAAGGTTATAGGCTGATAAATATGCGTTGTCGAAAAAATGCCACTTTCTTATAAAATTTTGTTTCTATGAAAAAACTCCTTTAAATCTTCAAATTTTTCAATATCTCATATCAACGTCATCGTGTGTACCACGATCCAATTTCAAAATAATACACATGAATATCATAAAGCGAACATATTCCTGTTTTATGATTCATTTTCGATGTTTATTCATAAGGGCTATTTATTGTAAGGGCTATTCAAAGACGTTCCGTTTATATTTATTGAAAAAATGGCCGAAATAATTCAATATCAATCCGTTTGAGGGATATAAAGGAATGAGAATAGAATATCCTCGCCTGTATTTCGAATAAGCAGTGATTGTCTTGAGTTCTTTCAAAGAGGGTTCAATCAAAAATATAGGAAAACAATTCCAAATATGAACTGAATCCCACCGGTGAGCCTTGAATCTTTCCGATATTTCTAGAAAATCACATTATCGGAAATCCGTTTTCATTCATATGGACATCTTTTCCGCCAATAACTTGTATTCCACAATGTGATTTTTGTCTATTTGCGGTTTTTTTTTCCATTTCTTGCTCTATACTCATGTTCAACTATATCGCAGTAAAATATTGCATTATATTTGTTATTTCCGGCAGCTTTTGAAACAAAACGATAAGACTTATGTATGTTTTATATTAGTCATGTAATTGCTGGCATAAGTAGTGGATATATTTAACTTAATCTTTTTTTATTGTCTATGTCTATGTGAGTACCCTGCAAGCCGCCTTTCGGCGTGTGGCAGGGGGTGCATGCACCATTACTAATTAATTTATATTTTGTTATTTTCTCCTCGAAGATACTCGGTTTTCTCACTGTAAGGTTCTTACAAAACAAAACAATTCAAGTTTATAAATAGAAAAAACAGCTACGAACTTTGCTACCAGAATAGTATCTCCCAACAACACAACGGGTACACTACCAGAAATCGATCGGTCCGAAGCCATGTCGAATATCACCTTCAGTGAAGACGGCATTATTAAACTCTTGCGGCAAATTAAACCTAATAAAGCTCCTGGTCCTGAAGAAATACCAGCTCGTGTATTCAAGGAAGTTGCGGAAAGCGTAGCCCCCTTTCTGAAAATAATTTTCGAAAAATCTATGAACGAAGGAAAAGTTCCGAGAGATTGGAAAATTGCGAATGTTACTCCAATATTTAAAAGCGGCTCAAAGGAGGATCCAG
>KZ308474.1:712571-752129 GCA_000376725.2 Ladona fulva | reverse complement strand
ATATTACTTCATTGTCAATATTAAAAAGCTTCGTCGAAGGTTTTTTTAAAATTATATTCAACTCCTTATATTATTATTTTAATCTCATCTCGATGTCATATAAAAATGAAATTCTTACTGACATGTGACCATAAGGAAAATTTTTTGAATTTCTACATATACATAAATACCCTTTAAGTCTCATTTCAGCGTGTGGCAGGGGGTGTACCAAGCGTTCGAGTTACCTCTTTAGCTTATTGTTGTCGCGTATCGTTCGTGGAAAGAATGAGTCCCTAAAACGACTTGTTCTCGCATCTATTTCTCTTATTTTACGCTCATTTTCGGATCGGTCTAAGCAGGAATAGGGTCGCATATTACTAATTATGTCTTCCACAAATGTACTTCCTTTGAATTTAACAAAAAATCGCAGCCAAGCTTCTAATGTCCTTTCCTTCAAGGATTTCCAATCTGCCTCTGAGAGCATTTCCGTAACGCTTGCTTTTCTGTCGCAGCACTTATTAACAAATCGTAGTTCGCGAACATTCATTTTATCCGCTGGGCCCCATATACTCGACGCTTTTTCCAGATGGGGCCTAACGAAGCTGAAATATCATTGCACTATAAACTTTCCATCGCATCTACCTACATTTCGCTTTATAAAACTGAGCTTTTTAGTTGCTTTACGGCAGATTTTTCGGATGTGTGCTCCACTTTAAGTTATTTGTAAGAGTTTTTCCGAGATATTGAATTAAATTTATATTCATTCAACCAACTCTGTACGGGATGTTCTGACACAGTTGTTTCCTTTCAAAAAAATTAAAGACAAAGCGACTTGAGTTTGGAGCAGTAAATTATTACTTCTTCGGGATGATTTATTCCAGGAAAACTAAAATTCAGAAGATTAAATTAAATTTTGAGCAAAAGGATTCGTAGGAAAAACGTTGAACAGGAGGAAGGAGAGCAAAACCTCCCTTTTACAAATGCTAGCGAAATGTTGCTATAAGTAGGATGAAACCTAGCAAAGAAACCGACTTATTCATAGCGTGTACTGAAAATAGGTTGACAAAGAGGAGAATCTAAGCAATCCTAATTCAATCTAAGAGAATCCTAATTAGATCTAATCTAAGAGAATCTTAATTAGCAACAACAGACTTCCCACTATTTGTAGCAGGAGTAGGATTACCCATATTTCATAAGGTTGCCCATGGGATTGCTGCTCAAAGAAGCCCCTTTCTGTAGTGAAGTAGTTTCGAGTTGCTACGGAAAGTAATGCTTTGTTACTGAATGACTTGAATAGGCAGCTGCGAGCGCTAAAGGAGAAATCAATGTATTAAATGAGATAGGTGGCTATCCTCAAAGGCTCAGAACCTATTGTTTGACTCCGATTGAATTCGATAGTCGGAAATGGGATGTATTGTATGAAAGAATTTTTAATCATTTACTTTATTCTATTTTGAATCTTCGAAAGATTTTTATCCTGTTTACCATTTAAATTGAACAAGCTCATAAAAAGATATCTATTTGCAGTAATTAAAATCATTTCACTTCTTTATTGAGAAAGCATTGACAAAATTCACCAGGATAGACCTCTAGATCTTGGTTGATAATAGCGAAGCGTAATTTGATGACCTTCAAGAACTGTACAGTGTTTCCGTAAGCATAAGTACGCAGATGACTTTATTTATTTATTTAAATTCTGGTGCCCTCACAAATAGCAATTCATTAGACAATTGCAAGAGAGGTGTGATCATTAACAATAGACGAACACACTCGACCATTCCTTATACAGAAAAATCCAACTAGCCGGAACTCGAATTTTAATTTTAGCCTTCAACGCATAATCAGATGTTATCATATTATCAAGACCGGTTTGATAGCTCATTATTTACCAAATTACTCAATACTCAAGTGAAATCCAAAATCATTGATTGAGCAAAGAATAATAGTGAAGTATTGTAAGTAAATGTACTTATTCCCTGGTTATTGTCATAACGAAATTGCAGTCGATGATCAGTATTTGCGGGAGGATTATTCAAATACCAATTGTTGAGTCCACTAAAACTTAGTAAGTGTAGCTTGGAATTTTAAATTAAGTAAATCAAATTCAAAGCAGAAAAATGTTCCATACATTTTTAAAATATACATGGAGTATTGCAAGACAAGGAAGAAATTGCAAAATATCATTGAATCATGACATAGACATGACAGAAATATTTCAGTTTTTCCTACGCCAAGAACCTCGTGATGCAGCCAAGCATCGATATGTACTTGCGCCATGAGTCAGTAAAAATTAAACAAAGAATAACGATATTTTCAGAAAACGTAGTATTTGGATCTTTAAGGTTTTAGGACCCAAATCTTTTAGCTTTAATGTCTTTTTCAGTATTGTATGCTTGTTTCTTATCATTCATAAGCGTAACCATGTTTCTATTTCATTTCCTTTTATGGCCGGTTTCTAGAAACTTCATCTTATCCCCTGGATTGGTTTCCAGAGAATAAAACTAATCATTGATTAGATTTTTATCGGTTTCTTCAAAGTCGCGCAAAAATTTTATCCTTTTGATAGCTATCCTCTAGATAGCGTCCTTTCACGTAGTATGATTTTTAGCCATGGCGCTGTTGTGCCACATATGAATCGAAACGAGGGAAATCATACAGGCGATTTAAAAACAATAACAAACAGTGAAAAGCATCGAGAAACTCAGGTATTCACTTTATCCTAGAAATTGTATTTCCTAAAAAATAGGAAGTGAAAATGTCATCGAAGCGACTGTGAAAGCATTGGATTCAGCGTAATAAAATGTACGAAACAAGACCAGATGAAAAGAAGGATGAATTTGGTAAAAATCTAGATTGCTGTTTACTTAATTTCTGAGAATTATTTGTACGATCCTGCTTCATTGTCCATTTTAATGATGGCAGAATTGATCATGCCGAGTTGCGTTAGTTAAATATCTCATTTAATAAATTGTTAATTTCTTTAATTAAAGATACTGTTCAACACTAATTTTAAAATTATGAATTCTATTATGAAACTATGTCTGCTTGGTTTGTTTTAATTAGTAGTTCGAAACGCAATGATCTTTTTTATACGTTATATTAATAGCTTGAACTTAGCAAATGTTTACTATTACTAGTCAGTGTATACATTTACCTAATATTTCAGGAGAAACATGGACTCAGGGTCGAAATGTATACGATTTCTAATGACACTTAAAATTACGTTTTTTAAAGGCATGCATTTCTTTGTATTGTACTTTACAATTGCCATCTTTGCATACTATCGGTAGATAAGCAGTTTATACGCTGCCCCTAGAATGGATAACTTATTTGCTCTTTACCCTGGCGTTAACTTATCCAAACTTTGTAGAAACCCATTTTTGCCGGATATACAGTTTACTCAGAGGATACATCTTATCCAGCGTTACAGAAACCGGCCATTAATCATCTAATTAAGTCGTCAAAAGAACATACAATGATGTGATCTGTACTATTCCATAAAATTGAAATAGAATACCGTTGCGGGATAACACAAATCACATAATTGTATGTTATTTTGAAGATGCAGTTCCACCAAATATAGCTTACTATGAGATTAATTTTAATTTAGTCACTTTATTTTTAAAGTTTCTTTCGTAAGAACCTATCACTTAGGCATTCACCACTTTTCCTAACCCACTTACTTTGTTTTCCCTTTGTCATCGGCATTGAGAATTTTTATTTCGCTATATTCCCAGGATTCAACGTCAAATCATTGATCCACTCCTGAAAATGCATCTCTTTTGTTCGAAATAGAGTTATTTATTCCGCATACTGCATGCTTTCCCTTTTTGTATGATCATCCCGCATCAAATTAAATGAGTGTTCCCGATTCAATGAAATGCGAACAGCATCTCTGCCGGAGCTTTATTTACCGGCTGTAATAAAAACTTGCGCTAAGCGTGAGTGATTCGTGTTTAATTTTTAAAATTCAATTCTAGCGGCTCAATAAAAAAACGACTGAGCTTCGGAACAATTGATTGATTAATGATGTTTCTAATCCAATCGCTGAAAGTCTCGGTACCTTTCGGTACAGATTAGGATTCTTTATTAAACAGGAATAGTAGGCAAGTGATAACACCCTTTTTTATTCTATCGACTGAATGAGTGCGTTAACATTGATTGAAATACTGAAATGAAATGCAAAGCTCATGTTCCTGAATCGCTTTGCGGTAACAGCATATGCGTCCATGTATATAAATTCAAATCTAAAATGGAATATTTGGCATATTTTTTATTGTGATTTAGCGGATCTGTTTATAAATTGTCTTCATATTTTTAACTCACTTGACTAGGGCAACGCTTAGTGACATGTGGGCAAACTTCATAGTTATAGTTTTTTAATAATTCACAGCCATTTTAATCACGGTAATGTATATATTTTTCTTCGTTTACATCTTCATCTAGTAGCGTTTTTTATAGTTTAAATAAAAATAATATTAAATATATTTATCCAATGTTATACACAAGCATGTTTAGGATAATTCATAGTCATAAGAAGTTGCAGTTATACTGTAACTGATAATTATAAATCCAAATTACATTTAATTTCGATCACTTCATATCATTTAACTTAATTAAAAATTTGAATGAAATGAATTGCATCCATAATCACGTATACTGCCAAAATATATAAAAAATATCACAAAATAAAATACAGTTATTGTACGAAACGCTGTGCGGCTAGGGATATTTCCAAGGTGAAATAAGTATAAAAAATGTCTTACAGGACCACGACCTAGCCTTCAAGAACTCCCAAACGGCATAAATAAATGGCAAGATAACTCATGGCTAGAGCAGTCGCCAGGAAAATGGTTCGAATCCCGGTCATGTCAGACTTTTTTCTATCCTTCACTCGTGAGAAATTATAATTCTTAGGAAATTATATTTATCTTATTTTATCTTATTTAAAACAATTTTGTAAAACATAAAGCTGCGTTTACACACAAAATAAAATGGCAATGCTGGAAAGTTAGCTAAGTTTTGCCTTTCCAACTTTTCAGAAACAATATGATAACAAATAAATTCTCTCTTAGAAGTTTTCTTAAGTGTCCAGAGAGAGAAATAAATGAATAAATGAAATATCTTATTGCCTTTTCCTCTTCTGCTACACTTCCTTACCTTTGTTGCTAACCCATTCCCCCTTATTTCTTCCCATTCCACTTCAAATTCCTTCATTCTTCCTTTTTATGAACGTGTATGAACGTAAAACATTGATTTTGATCGTAATTTTCATTATTAACTTCTTTTTCAATTCTTTGGTATTCTTTTTCACCGAAATACATTTTTTCGCTCAAATATTTTTCACCTTTTCTTCCCCTATTTCACTTTCAGCCTTCAGTTATTGTAACTTCGTGATACATATTTTACAACCCCAACGCGTGAGTCTAAAACAATCTCGATTTTCCCTTTCCAGCCTCTGATTTCTTTTCACCTTCATTTTTACCCGCACACGCATTTGCTGTCAACCGAGTACGTTTTCCTGTTTCCCTCTTCTGCCCCGGATCCAATGGCACCCACGTCCGGCCATTCTTCTTCCTCGTTCCTCTTATTAAATCCTCTTCTTCCTAATCCCTCCTATGTCTTGCCTCTTCCACTTATCTGCCCACTTCCACGTCCTTCTCTCCTGTCCTCTCTCCCTCTTACTCTATCATTCTTTTCTTCATGTCTCTCGTTTTACACTCCTTCTCGGGTTTGGTTTCCTCTTGCCCTGTCGAGAATCAAGACCATAGTGATGAGAAATCTGGTTTTCGTAAATCTCCAACGGTGGAGTGATCCGCAGTGAAAGTGTTAAACGGATGACGAAATATGTGCATCAGTATACAAATTGTAAAGATGCAATATAACCAACAAGAAGAGGCTTAATTTTATGGTAATCCTTTAGAATAGATTATTTATTTTGAATAGCAAAATAGACTAGCTATTACAGTTACACAAAAAAATTCTCTAAACACCGGTATCGGCCAACTCAGAGCGCCTTCAGGAAATACTGGCCAAATTTGGTACTGTTTGTGATTTTTGGTGAACCTTTGATATTTATTCTATTTTTATTTTACTTTTTAAAATAAATATATATCCATTTTACAGATTCCTCAGAAAAACTTGCAGGCTCTGTGTTTATACGTCTGCATTCCAAAAATATTATTATAGAATATTTTGTTCATTGCGTAAATAAGTAATCTGTACAACATAGAATCAATAAATATGCTGCGTTAGAGTTAGGATTATATCCTTATTCATATGCTGTCTGATATGAACATGGTGAGATGATACGAGTGGTTAATTTGAAGCATCGTGATTATAATCGTGGCACATTCAAAAAAGTTGTCTGGAATTCCTGTTTCCGTAGTTAGAAGTGCTAATTTCATTTTCAGAATTCTTTTTATTCAGAGTTTTTTTGTTTTTTATCATTAAATTATCAAATTAAAATCCAGCTGGAATTTATAGCTCATAATAAGCTTTAGAAGTTTGTACATTACATCCCAGTTTTTTTATCTAAATAAAGTAAAAACTTTCATTCCTAGTAAGGTGAAGAAATTATATCAACAGACTGATATTTTTGAACTTCTTGCTCTCAACACTGCTTTGTTATTTAGAAGTGAAAAGTATAAGGTAGAATGCTAGAAAATGAGGAAATATTTGAAATTATTGTTTGAAAGATGTATTGTTCTCGGCTGCATTAAATATTGAAGATGTGAAATTATCATATTCTGGAATTATTGCTATTTTCCTTCCATCAATCTTTCAGAGATGGAAGCACAACTAATTACTGAGAGTGATCATGGATGGATACTCTTAATTAGATAAAATGAAATAGACAATTTCTCTTGATTATTTTCTTAAGATAGTGCATAGATATGCCCCCTGCCACACGCTGGAAGGCGACTTGCAGGGTACTTATGTAGATATAATACAGTGGTATATATGTACTCCGATGACTGCTCAACGAGTGAGAGGGTAGTAAGAGGTGGTCTATGAGCGTCTATTCAAAGATTTAAGAGAGGGATGTAAAATGGTGGAAAAGAAGGGAGGAAGATCAAATAAACATTGCCGAAGTATGTAGTATAGTGGCAATATTTTAGGAGATATTTCTAAAGAAGAGAAACGTTTTCTATCTGTAGAAAAATTACCTTCCGGAGAGGCACATTACAACAGTCTTTAAGGTAACATTACTGAAAGTCTACTTTATACTCTAAATAACACATGTTTGAGTATCTAGTTCAGAAATGTTGACCAAAGAGAAGAAAGGGAGCGGGGAAAGCAACATAACCATAACACCCCCTCAAAACGTTATGTTGATATATTCCAGTAAAACACTGCATCAACATCATACGAGTATATATGGCCATTCCTGAGTAAATTGTGATATAGGTGCGCATTTTCATATATGCATGAAATATTTTGATGGTGGCCATCTGTCATTGTATATTTTCATTACGTCTTTCGATTTGGGACCTACGTATCTTGGAGGTGAGTGGCGTTCGTCCTTTGTCTTAATAATGGCCCCAATTCCTATTCGCTCCTTATCCCACTCCTTTCACCATTCCTGCGTCCCTCTGACATTCTTCTTTCCTGTCACTTTCTCTAGTCCTTGGGAAGCCGTCTTTTTCATTTCTTTTCGCATTCTCCGTTCTCCTTACGTTGTTCTTTTCCTCTGCAGCTCCTTTCATCCTTTCACTGCAAGTTTCCCAATTATTTAATATCCGTTTCTCTCCTTTTCTTCAGACGTATACTTTCATAATTTTTCTTAATAATTTTTTCCATCCCAAGATCATTATATAATTCACCTAAGCGCAGCACTCAACACCGCATTAACAGTATAATATTCTTTTTCATAACTGCCATTCTATAAAAGCTCAGATTCATTCTCAATACTAGCTCAGCATGATGATGGTAAATTTTACTCAAACCTCTTCCAAGGAACAATGATTGGTGATGATATTTACTTTCCTCTCTCCCTAGAAATTTACCATATCTATTATCATATTTTTCAGGCTTTTGGGGCTAATATACTCAATCGCAGCTACCATAAAGACAGCCATTTGCACAAACGTCATATTTAATGGGAAAGATTCAGATACTCAAATGGTGTATTTGTAGGATTTTTTGACCAGACCCAAAAAGGAAAAATTGAAAAGTGAAGCTTTGAAGCGATTTTGGTGTAGTTTCCTGTGGGATTGACATGACCCAAAACAACCCAAAGTTCATTATTCAAGTCAGAAATTAAATATTCATCTCTGGATTTGAAATTTAAATCAGCTTACGTTAAATTAGATTACCCAAATTTGCGAGCGATTTCAAGCTCATTTTTGAAAGACTTCAGCTGTTTTAGCATTTTCAAACGTGATGCCCTTCCTCGATTCGATTCCGGTTTGAATTAATAGGAGGATTAGTATCGAATGAATATTAGATATCTTTAATTAAGAATCAAATTCGAAACGCAAAAGAAAGATAATATTTGACATTTGTTTTCGATTTTTGAGCATATGTATGATCCTGAAAAATCCTAAAATTTGACCGATGTTTATTTTTCACCTAAATTACTTATATATAGAGCATATTTTGAGGAATCTACTCACTACTGTTGGCTGAATTATCGTCTCAATCAACCTTTTTAGTTTTTAAATCAGAAGAGTTATTTATAATTAAGGCATACTGACAGTAAGATGAATTTTATAATTGCCCCCTCACGAATCACCTTCTATCAGTGAAATCTGAAACCATTTCCGTAGCCATCTGTAATTTCGACGCATGTATATGCTTTACTTAACTGAAATAATGTACGTTTTAGTGGTTCCTTTTATTCTCTTTAAATACTTTGAAGTAAGTTGCTAAAAAGCAAACCGTTTTTCTCTCATGCAGTCTACCACACAAACCTCCCCATTCCATACGCTATTCTCAATTCGATTATGTTATTGCAATAGGCAATGTGTTAGATTGATGAAAAGGCGCTTCGGTCTCCGTCTCGCCCGAATTAAAGAGCTAATCCAATCAGCCTCAATGCCAATCTCACTTGTCTCTCTCTCTCTTTTCCCATTATCTCCATTTTTCGCTCGCCCTCGGTTTCTCTGCATCCCCTTGTCATGTACGTTTCACCGCGCATTAGATTCTCTGTTCCTGTCTATTCTTCACGCTCTTTCGTCCATTCTCGCAGTCGTTCGCACCCATTTACGAAGACAATTATCGTCTTGGGCCAGAACAAGATGCGTCATCGACGTCAGTATTTTTATATCCCATATCTTCGTCGGACCAATTACCGAACCAACCTTAGATAGTTCCTAAAGAATCTGAAGTTCTTTTCCATAAAATCACTCAATTTTTCTAAGACACGGAAAAAAATTCAAATTAGAGTAAGTTTCGTAACATTCGGTAATTCATTTCGCTCCATACTTGAAAACAAAAAAGCACGTTTATATTTGTAGAGTCTATGAATAAAGTGAAGTAAAATTAATGAAATAAATTCTATAAATAGTAAAAATGATTGCTCTGAAAGATTTCAGCATCAATTTCATAAAATATTCTCGTCTTCATCAGATATATTAAATAAGAAAATTCACTTAAACTGTAAATTAATTAATGCAGCCATTTATTCTTAACGATACTTGTAGCATACATGAGTTTATGAGCATTTTTCAGTACATCTCTGACTGGTGGTGATTAATATTTAAATTGTGAAATATATTCTAGGGTCGCATGAAATTCTCTCACATTTTGATACCCTATGAAAAGAGTTGATTATTGGGCTTCACATTAAAATGAACGCAATCACCCCTAATTCAATATCTAATTTTCATTAAACATAGATAGGTAATTCCCAATTGTTTACCAAACGTAAAATAGAGGCAAAATATTACTTGCTTTTTTAAAAGTTTTGCTTACATTTTACCGTAGATTATCGACATTTTATGTGACATTCCATACAGTGCAAGGTGAGTATTAACCCCTGTTTCAACGATATACCTCAACGTTAAGATTTAAGAAAGAAAATGTAGAAGAAAGGAATTGCAATCGCATAAATAGTAAATGTTCACAAATATAATCTTCGATATGCATAAACTTATATTCACTGACCTCTGTGAGGCAAAAAAATTTCACATTTTCCAAATTAAACTTTCTCGAAGACAATCTCCTCGTGGTTTCAAATCTCTGTGTATTTCTGGTTTGGTGAATTTTCCAAGCGTACATGAATTCAAAGTAGAATATTTCTGAGGAGCGGAACTGAAAGGAAATGCGAGCGGGAAGAAATGAATATTTCCTTGTTTTCTGTTTATCAGCGGCTCCGAATAAAGTCCTCCAGAAAGAGAAAGTCGTAAGCGAGTTACTTTTCCCTCTGCTCTGAAGAGACAAACTTCCCTAATTTAAGAGGTTTCCGAGGGACGAGTTTAAGTATATATTTTAAATTCCAGATATTACTTTCCGTCTCTCCGTCGATGAGTCCACATAAAAATTTCAGAGATAATCTTTTCCCTTTGTGTGGTTTTATTTGCCGAGTAAGACTCCAGCCTTTTATATTTGGAATTCTTCCCACGCATTTCATTTTCCTAATCCACGTCCCTCTTTGCATCCCAATGCCACTCAACTGTCACTTCTCTCCCTCCACCTCTCTTCTCTTATCTCGCGACACCATAAACTTGTATTATGTGCCAACTTTTTTGCTTTCCGATCCCCCTCCTTCCATTCCTCCTTTTCTTCATTAGGTTTCCTTTTTCTTTGCCAAATTGCCATTCTTCTGTCTCTCAATCTTTCCCGTCCTTTGCCCCTATTAGCAGTTATTAAAATTCACATATTTTTTCTCTCCCATAATATTTACCCAATCTTACCTCCAGCAACTATTTATTACTTTCTGTACACCAATTAAAATTTCATAAATATGTTGACGAACCAAACCGTAAGTGAGTTTAAAATTTAATTTTATAACTCTTATGTTAATATAAAATGTATTCCAACTTTTAAGTTATGAATTTCTTTCGCGACATGTGCACTGTGGATGTGCACATGAGTCGTTGTCTGACTACCTTCCTGCATCATCAAACCAATGCAATTTAAAATGTACAGCATTAAAAAGTGAAATAGAAATATAACTATATTTTTATATAGAAAACATTGTTATTGCTGGTTTGCGATATATTATGTATAGTATGTTTATGATAAATATATATGTAAATGTACTCAATTTCATGAATTGTACCGTAAAATAGCATAGTGATGACAAGCTATTGCCTCAGCCGAACTGCAAAAATGCATTCGTGCTTTAAGAATATGCTCTCGAGTTACAGTATTTAATTATTAGTTTTCTCCGTAGACGCAAAGTAGAGAAGAAAATATTATTTCACTGGTGTCTTTTCGACAAAAGCCTGTAATTCTGTGAACGTTACGAGGTCCAACATTATTTGCTGAATTGCGTTCCCATCCCTATATATATACCTATTTATACCAGGTTATTTATTTTTAAGAGGATAATAAATATATGTGGAATAATTCATATGGTTATTTAATAATGCAGGAGGGAGAGGTTTATTTCGATCAATCACTTCTTTGCTAAATAGTTTTGAATATCATAAAATTTGTATATCTCATTATCCGTGGTTTACTTTGATGTTCATTTCAAAGGAATGTATTAGTAATTTTTGTAGTAGGCGTTTCATCTAATATGCATTTTATATTAATAAGTTATTCGCATCTTCTATAGGTTATAACATTTTCACTGAAAAAGAAATTTAAGGAATCTGGGTCGCCATTCCAACTCATCTAAATTATTTTTAATCGGCATAACTAGTTTTAGTTTATATCTAACTACTTTAGTAACTAACCCTCTAGTTTATTTTAACGGGAGTTGCTATGACTTGTATTTTTTTTTACTTTATTATTTCTGTCTCGGAATACGTGTCATTACAATAGCTTTCATCTAATAAACTAGAATTGTCATTACGAATAATAAAATACAAACGCAAAATAATATTAATAAAATACAAATTTTAGAAGATGCCTTCCGCTTAGCCCAACGGGCAGCCACCTTTGGTGATGTGGAGGCTCTCTAGGTATGATTCTGGGGTTAGTCAAATTTTTCATTAACCGAAACGTAATCTTTGCCTTATCATTCCCATCACTGATGGGAATGGTAGTAACAGAATTAAGAACTTTTGATAATTATTCAAGGAACCCATAACGATGTTTTTTAAGTAATGGCAAACTTAATAGTTCACATACATCATAATATTCACAGTTGAAATGTTTTTGCGATTTTATGATTGATTTTTTTACATTTACGTGAGTTTCAACGTTGGTAGCAAAAATAGGTAATATAAAGAATTATAAAATTATAATAATAAAAAATAGTAGCTCCTGCTAATTATAAAGAATTATAAAAATTGAAATAGTAAACATCACAAACTGTGTTAATTGGTAATTTCCGGCGACCATTGCCTATATAGAAATATTTGTGCTTGAGCTGTTACATGATGAGATGTAATATGTCGTGGTTGTGAGTGTTTTAAATTAGCTGTATATTTTCGACAGGATAAATATACATATGTCTAACATAAATGAGGCATATATATATAAACATCATTAACTTGAACCATATTCTAATAGCAAGACCTGTAACTATAAATAATAAAAATAATAATAAAATTCTTTATTTAATTATTCCTTGTTCGCGGTATATTTAATAAAGACTGAAATGTATTCTTTTTTCCATCTCTTTTGTACGGTTTTTAATTTCTTCTCAGCACTTAATGCCGTTTCACCTAAATATATTCTCCTTCCCTTAAACAGAAAGTCAGTCTTTCATCCTTTTCCTGAAAGTTGAGAGCTAGCTATCATTACTTTCTTTCCCATTTGTCGCCTTGACTATTCCACTCCTTTGTTTTAATCTCCCGTCTTCATTTTACTTCCAGTACGAAATTCCCTCCGCGTCACATTACCTTCCGCCATCTTACTCTCACACAAACGATCTCGCATTTTACAACGGCGCGACCGCAATTTTCTTTGGGATGACTTACTGAGGAGGAGTGGGTGTTCGCCGAAAATGTTCTCCCTTTTTATTCGGCTTCTCCTGTTTTTTGCGCCATGGGAAGGTTTATATTTAAACCGTCGGTGCTTTAGCGTTGCGCCTTAATGAGGACTCCTGCCGACGTACCCTAGCGCACAACTCATCAAACCCTTCTTTCTCATTCACATTCTCGGCCAAAAAGGGCGGCTAGCAAAGCCGAGGCTCTGCAACGTTGTTCGTTATAATCAGCGAAAAAGGAAAGGATTTCATACGTGCCCTCATTATTGGATGATGCCACGTGTTACAAACGAGATGATGTTTATTTTAATCAATCTCACACAAGCATTGCTTTCGAGAGCATACTCTTAATCATGTACCAATTACGAAGGATTCGTTAAGTGCCAAGGATATCAGAATATAAACTGGAAGGTTCCAATTAAATTATAGTAAATATTTATAAGTTTCTTTTATATCTTAAGGAAACATTTTCTGTTTAATTATTTGCGCATATTTTACTGACTGACTAAGAAATGAAGTCATGAAAGTTATATTTTACGGACTAGCTACAACATTTACTCAACAATTTTAATCTATATAAATGTTGTAGATATTTTGGGAAATGTACAGAATCATATATGTAGATGTGTTAGAGCCTATTACACTATTTGGTAACAGACAATCAACTAGACTACAAACAAATTGCAAAAACGAAAGTAATACATGCTTTGCTAGACTGAGATGATTTCCTATTCTTCATAATCTAAGTATGTACTTCGTAGAGAACATGTCTTGCCAAAACGTTTTACTCTCAGATTAGAAACTTGCATATTTAGCGGTTATAAAAACATTTATAGGCAAAAGAGAGATTGTATACGTTCTCAGATCTCTTCATTTAACCAAATTGCTTTTGTTATGTTCAAATATTCTGAATTTCTTTCGGATGAATGAGAACAGCGCATTAGCTGTAACGAGCTGCAGGAAAGAAGGGATGGGATGGAACGATTGAATAATAGAAAGAAGGAAATCTTTAACTGCGATATAGCAAATGTTTTTAAGTTGTACACTGAAATGAAACATCAATAGAACTCTGCTCTTAATGTAGTTCCAGAATTTAACGGAATTCAAGGTCAAGGGTCACACTCTTGTCTTCAGCTCCAGTGCCTTACTTTCATTTCAATCCGCGTCTGTTCAGTCTATAGAACGATGGCTTTCGAAACTCGGAATTACTTGGTAAACACTTCCATGGAACTCCTTACTGATCTCATCCTTTCCTGAAATTTGTTACGAGTTTCTCAAGAGCTCAAAAATCCATTTTGGATATTAGCTTAGATGTGAATGGTAAATAAGAACTGGCGCTCCGATTTCTGCAACTCTTGGAATTTCTGTGAACTTTGAGAGCATGAAAAAAACATTAAATACCAATTGTTCATGGAGTTGCGTGGTTCTGAGTTTTAAGTTTAAGTACTCTACGGCTACAAAATTTGATGCAGCGTAAATGAGTAATGTCAGCGTTCTGAAGTGCAAGAGAAATTGATCATTTCACATCAAAGTTCCTTAACAGAATATCAAATTTCATATCGAATTAAATAATTTATGGTATAAAGTTTTGATACTTTTGATTTGTCGCAGATTAAAATGAATATAAAAACTTCTTCCATGAGGTAAATTTCTAATTTGGGCATGTTGATATAAACATTTTAATGTGGAAAAAAGTTAAGATTTTAAAAATCTATTTTTAAATGTAAATAAGGACCACATAAATAATTCATCTGACATTATTGATTGTTCCTTCTTACTTGTTATAAATAAATAATACTAATAATATATACTATATGTATTTAATTATGTATCTACAAAGCAAAGAGTAATAACATTGTAAATTATTGACCTAATGAACTGAATTGTTCTCGATAATAATAGACTGTAATATAATAATAATAATAGGAGTAATAAACTGATTGAGTCGTAAACATCTTCACAATGATTTTTAAAATAAGAAAAGATTGATCAATTTGAGGATTGTTCATAAAATCCCATGGAAAGTCCTATTGAATTTCAAGATAGTAAACTTCAGTCGACCGAAAGAAGACGAAAGAGATAAGTTTAAAATTGCGTAAATGATAAATTCGAATAGGAAATTCGGTTTGAGCTACCTCTCAAAGTCTATCTAGTTTTGAAACGAAATAATTCATTCGCTATGTGTAAATTTTCTAAAGTCCCTTCTCTTGTTTGAATCCTCGTATTATGATGTTTACTCGCAGCAGACGCTGAGTAATTTTCGTTCTCTAATTAGTAGGAGTGGTTTGACTCCATATGCTCCTGCTCATTTCAGTATATTAAATTACTATTTCTAACATTATAGACACAAAGATTGCTGCTACTCATACTCTGCATAATCTACTTATGATATTCTGCCAATAAATATACTGAAATTAGTTGGAGAATGTCTCCATGGAAGTGTCTACGAAATCATATGATGTTAAAACATTATTGCAATTTATCTTTATTCAATCTTTTGAAGTTCAATACTAGGCAGATGAAGACATATATGATATTGTGTAATTTAGATGTTGACCTTTTAATGTTCCTGTAGGATAAAAATTATCTACGAGTATAACTAGAATTTCACGTTTCTACCGAAATTATTGCAATCTGCTATCTCTTGTCGTTTATTGTGGTGAAATTGATTTCTAGTCTGCCTACCTTATCTGACAGAAAGGAAATAAATTTTAATTAATTTCAGCACTAAAGGAAAAACATTGCGATATTTTTTAATGAATTTTTTATTGTCCAGGAAAAAGTAGTCTGGAGGTTCTATCGAAAAAGGGTTTCTATCGAGATTATTTTGTCAGCTCAATTTTTTTTCATGTAGTCCTCTAAGTTCTTCTAAAAGCGTAGATATTAGATTATTTTAAGGCTCCTACAATCCTTAACTTTTGTTCGCTCCCTAAAATTTATCTCGTTCCCTGAATTATTCATCTCAGCATTCTTACAGTAAAAGGATGTCTCCATTAAAGTCTGTTTTTTGGTAATCTGTTGAAAACATACAATAAGCTTTAAGATTCGAGTATTGCCTTCTTCTATTACATTGAGATAAAACCGTCAACGCAGTCGAATCTTCGCAGCTGCGCTCTTTTTGAAAATTTCCTCATAAACTTCAAATTAATTCCTTAAATGAAACATACTTTCCTGAAAGGCCAAATATTCCGTTTTCAACGTAATAGAGAATGGAGAATCATGAGATTGCAAGCGCTTAAAATTCGGAGAAGCTACTAAAATTGTAACAGCGTTATTTCCAACGAGGGAAAGGCATCTTTCCTGCCTCTTAATTCCCCTCCATCGCTTCTACAGTCTCCTCTATCCCACCTTCTTGCACAGTTTCGATTCTCTTTTCCTCCATTCTCCTCAGCATTTCATCTAACACCACCCACTTCCTTCGCTCCGCTTCAACCCGCGCTATAAATTACCACGGCACAAAAAATATCGAAAAAACTTCCTCCGGCTTTATTAACTCTTCTTCTTCCCTCCTTCGTCTCACAGGCATCTCACTTCGCATTTAGAGCCGCCTCCTAACTGCATAAATCGGGTTCGTATCCAGGCGCCCTCCTTCCCGATCCGTTCCGCCGCCTCCGTCGCGTATAAACGGGGATTACATGGCTCCGTAAGCTTCCGCCCTTCTAATTTCTCTCCGCTGTTTGCATTGCGCCTCTTCTTCTTCGCCTACCGCGGCTCCATGCTGTTCTCCGTCACCTTTCGAGCCCGTCATTCGCTCTTCTCTAGCACGCACTCCCTTTAAGCACTCCCACACAGGCGCTAGTACGAGCCGTGGCTTTCCTTACACAAACGCACGTCCCGCTCTCCCGTAGCTAATGAATCCGCTCCTATTCCATGACAGCGGTCTCTCTCTCCAAAGATACCTTCTGCCTCTACTTCACTCCCATGCCTAAGCGTCTCTCCCACTGGTTCGCCCCCTTTCCCTCTCTTATGCCATCTGCTGCTCTCTGTTCATTTAGATAAAGATCGATAACTGAATATTTATCAAATAGAAAATTTTCTATGAATTGAAGCTTTAATGGATGGATAGATAGGCAAATGAATGCTGGAAAGAAAATGATGGTCGGTGCGTGGTGGTATTGAGGGATCGTCGAAAGAGGCGGAAATTTCTACGTATGTGTCTACGCCTACTTTGTTCTATGGCGACGAAGGTATGCTTTATTGGGAGAAGTACATAAGTATATGGATTGCTTTTGATTTGAATTACGTATGAAAGGCGATGAAAGGAGGAACGTCCGCTAATGAATGTGGACTTTAAGATAGGCTATTCGACTTGTTTAAAACACGAGTTTTACGTTGATTTGCATGTATAGAAAGAATGGCTGAAGGCAGAATTAATATAATGGTGAGTCGGGAGACTGCAGTTGGTTCTAAAGAGATAGAAAAGTCGACAATACTTCGTTAGTTAATTGATGGTTCCATTCGTTGTAACTAGTTTAAATTTGATTATTTAGACTACTGAAACTACTCGAATATTGACTAAATTCTATTGAATTAATACTTTTTTCTGATTATTATTTGATGTTTGTGTTGTTACCCGTTGGCTAGTTTTGAAGCATTTTCTTATAGCTCTACGCTCTTTTGCAAGAACTTTAAGAAAATATGAAACCTTTGTTAAGAGGTTTTCAGTGAGCACGAAACAGACGGTACGTCTGGTGTAGATCCATTACTGAAACTACGGAAGGCAGCTGGTGGCTGTAAAATGCCTTCCTCGCCACGTAAATGGGACAACGAGGCATAGTAATAACATTTGTTTCAGCCAATGGAGAAAGAAAAACGAGATGCTAAATACGTTTTTGTTGTCAACTCTACATATATATATTCAGTGTTGTGACTTTTCTACTCATAATGCAAAGAATTCTCTCTTTTCCATATCTGTCTATATTTCATACAACGCCCAAGTTCGATTTACAAGGTGAATTACAATGAAATTTGAAGCATGAATTCAGCATTTATAGTACCCATACCTTAAAACTTCGGAGAGAGTGTCTGTATTTCAGTTAAGAAAATGTCAACGCTAGCGATATGGAATCCTTTCAAAACCTTTCGTGGCAAAAATATATGTTGCAATATTTTATGCTACTTTACTTAATTGTACTCAGAAGACTGATATTGTCGGAGGCTACTACGAACTGATTAATGCAGGGATGTGAAACTTTTTTTCATCGAGATACCGCCTGTATCATTTTGCCGTTAATAAAAGCAGTAATTCGCTTGGAAACCTCCAGGTTTCTCTCAAAAGGCGTATTACATGTGTTCCGAAAGTGCAACATTTGGATCGTAGGTAAGAAAACGAATTTAATAGCTAATTTATTAAAGTAGTCTACGAGAATATATTTCATTTATCTTTCAATCGACGAAAAAACGAGAGTAAGCAACATATTAATTTAAAATACTATTTTTACTACAAAAAGTACATAAGTATCGAACACAAAGGCCGTATAAGGTCTGCAGTCCCCATGGAATCTGATCTCGTTTATTACTATCAGTTTCTTATTCTTCACATCAAAGATATTGTATTTTCGCATAGGTTCGCATAGGTCTTTTAATCGAAAAAGGCTATAAATATAGTGTTCTATCGGCTATTTCGCTATATTTTCTGGAAGACGACGGTTCGCACTCTCCTTAAGTTGTCTGCCCTGTCTCGTCCTTGGCTATAAAGGCGTTATCGCCGCCTCCGTGACGAACCGAGCTAAAGCGCTTATTTTGCAAAACTACGACAAATGGGTTGCTGTGCGTCTTATGGAGTGAAAGTCATGGCTCCTCCTCCTTCTTCTCGCCTGCTTCTCCTTCACTCACTTTCATCTTCCATCCCTTTATCGCTCCTTTTCTCCTTGATTGCGTTTCCTCCCTCAAGCTTGAAATTACCTTCCTCACTCTTGAAGTGTTCCAGATTCTGTGTCAATCTTTGCCGCTTCATATACCCAAAATTATGTTTGACAACTTTAAGTAGTCTGTTTAATGCTTTTTACTATAGAACATCCATTTATGATCTGGTGATCTTGATATTTATTGTTGCCTTATTCAGCAAGTTTATCGAATCGAAGCATCTCGAAAGTTATTGAAGCATATCGAACTCAAATCATGACATGTTTTTAGTAGAAATGCCGATAGTTAACTGCTAGTAAGTACTAATAAACGAAGGATGTGAAGTATTAGTGGAATATATAACAGATTAAAAATTCATTTCTAAGAGATTTTTAAGATTTACTTGACTCATATCAACAATACAAAATAGTTAAATAATTTTCCTCATCAGGATCTGAATACATTTTCCTATCTGAAAATTGTTAGTGGGCGTTAAGCAATAGACCGACTACTAGAATATTTGATGGAACTGAACTGTAAAAGGGACTTGATTTAACTATCAGCAATAAATAACTTTAATACTTATATATGCCACTAACATTGACAGTTTGCTTGTTTTGACTATAATATTCTATACAATTGTGATATATACATTCGCTAGTATAGAATGGTTATCCGTGTAAACAAAAGCCTGAAAGATAAGGTTGATGGTTTCGGACTTGGTGGTATGCCATAACAGAATTAAATAAGATGGTAGAACTAATACTTTAATTTATAAACACTCTCGAGACCGAGGTTTCATTGCTTAACAACATCATTAGGTCAACAAGTCAAAAATTCCATAGTGTATATATTGATGTTGCTAAGCAATGAAACCTAGGTCATTGTATTTATTGTGGTGTTGCATAAATTAAAGTGTTAGCTCTAACGTCTTATTTCATTCCAAGCCTGAAAGACTCGTTTTTAAGTCAACGATTCTGAGAGATTTTTTTGAGGTATCTTACACTTAATTCCCTACAGCAACTAGATATCTTGGGTTTAATATACACTACAATGTGTTTACGATCGCGGAAGTTTTATTAGGGCTCAGAGATATTAAGTAATAATTATCTGTTTATAACTATCCTTCAGTAAAAATATTTTTCGAATAAATAACACTCATTTATTTTTATTTGAAATTGGTAGGCATTTCTATCATCTCATTACATCTCTATCGCCGTTTTGGGTCAAAAACAATCGAAAAAAGTCTCATAAATTTAAAGGATGAATTAGGAAATCTTAAATATTTAACTATTGGTTGAAATATCAACGATATGAAAAATACTGAAACTGTATATTTCGATCAATGTGACAAAAAAAATTTGGCCATGTAAATGTATGTTATAAATTTGTAATAATGATAAATATTAATGAACGAGTTATATAGTTCAATATAGTTTAGGTTTGGCCATTTACGCTATAGATCCGAAAATTAAAAAAGAGTGACTGAAGGTAGATACATCACTGCATTCCAGAGATCAGACGGAAGATAAATAGCGGAGAACCTAAGGGCATATTAAGTCATTCGTACAATTTATTATTTTCCACTGATATTCTGTTCAGATAAAACACGAAATTCTGAAACTGAAACATTCCTGTCGCTGCAGTGCTATTACCTTTCATTTTAGGCTTTATATCTTAATTTTCTCAGAATATTAAGATAAGGGCATTAAAAATTCACATTTTATTAAACAATAGTTAGAGAAATTTACTATGAATAACAAATCATTTCCTGGGTGCGCACCATCTTGCGCAAAGTCATCCTCGCCCATTTTCGTTTGTCCATTATCCCATTTAACACTATTTCCAAGTAAAATGATAATTAGCTGACCTAAAAATCGGAACGGAAAAAATAATTATTATCGACATCGGTTTTGGGCTAATTTTTCGGTGCCGAAGTAGGGTTTTTCTGTTACGATTTCAGTTTGGTTCCGGTTCGATTCCCTTGGAACTATTCGTGTTTTTTTCCCAGATGTAGTTGGGAATGGAAATAGATGGGAGGAGCAGTAAGATTGATTGAAAGTGCTTGATCGGCGTGAGTGGGTTGTGAGTGTGTTTGTAACCAGGCCTGTTGCAATGCGTGGGCGAAACGGGCCCTCGGCGGCTTAACTCTGATGGCGGCCAATCAGTGCTATCGAAGGAACATTGTGCAGAAGCCGGGAGAGAGCGCGGGTCGAGAGGCATTGCCCGCCCATCTCCCGAGTGTTTGGGACGGCCTACGCCGCAGGATGAATTAGAGCCAGCCCTGAGTAGGGGAGCTAGATTTATGTCGCGGCATGTATAATCTCGCATTATCTGGCAAAAGACATTGGTTGGGAGATATTTTCTAGGCGTGAGATATGACAATTAAGATGAATGGTAGACAAATGTTTGCGGCAGAATTTAGGGGAGCGACATATGGAGCTCGACGTGACAAAGCGAAGGAATTTTAAGGGGATCTTCAGCTGCTTGTTTGATTCGAATATTCTCTGACTTAGCGCACTCTCATGCCTCGGCTTCATTTCTGTAGGGCAAATATTCTATGGAGATCTGACATTGTTTCTTTCTAGTGAAAATCTAAATATGAAATACAAGATAGTTTCTGAATTGAATCATGGGTTATGGAGGTTTTTCTGCTATTAATCCAAAGTACGTACTTCTTTATGCAGAAGAAGTTGAATTCGATAAAATATTTTTGTCTCTTTTTTCTTGTTTAATTTTTCCAGGTTTAAAGTAATAAAATGTAATAGTCTTACAGTTCATTACGAAATACTGTGTTAGGATGAAATAACGCCATGTTTCACCGATTATGGTTTCAGGAGTTAATGAAATGAAGGCATTTCCTTTCTACATACCATCATAAAGAAATTCAGGGTTCAAAATTAAAGGATTTTATCGAACTTATTGCAAAAACTCTCTAATTTTTATTTTTCAAATCCAAAAGTTTCGAAGGACTATCTTTTGATTTTTATATATTTTTACTGTTTTTCATTAGCAATTATAATATTATTTATGCAACTCAGAACGACAAGCTAAGATCAATAAGAAGGCGAAACCCGTGAAGAAAGAAAGACCAACCGGAAACCAAACACAAGGACAAATACCGTGAAAAGCAAAGACTGTACATTCCTATTTCCATACAATAAGTATAGCAATTAGGCCTAATGGCCATGAGACAATCTTTCGCAGATACGAAACGATATTACGATTCAAGGTAATATTAATTTTAAGTTATCAACGTCTTTACGGTAACATTCAAATAAGCGCAACATTCAAATTTTTCCACCGGTTAAAATGTGAACTTGGAAATTATGATTTACAGAAGGAAATTAGGAATTTCACTGTTTCTGAGGTAATATCAGCCTACGCTTTGGTTTCATATAAAACGAACGTAGTTCTGTCCTCATGTAATTATCGTCAGCCTCAGCTTCGTTGCTTGTATAATCAAGTAGATAGTTTCCGGTACAATGTTTCGCCATCTGTGTCTATCTGCGTTGCGATCCGCACAACAATGACTTGCAAATGAATTCTCTTGGATTCCATTCCCAACGACCCGAATGCCATTTTCGGAGTTTACCTAAAGGTATTATTCTCTCAAGTAGATGTACGGAGTATTCTCTCACTTCAAAATGTCTGCCTTCGAAGTACTATTTGATTCCAGTGTTCTTGTTTGCACTCTAAATTTTCCTCATTCTTTTGTCTTTCACTCTTTCATGACCATAATCTTTATCTATTCAGAATTTCATGTTAAGAAACAAATTCAGAAGCAATTTCAAAGTTTACTATCTGTCAGTTATATGATGATCACATAGTAAATTTCCTCCATTATATTCCCCAATGTAAATTTTTGTGGTCTATCAATATTTTAAGTACCTTGAGCTGGTATAGTTCCCATACAATTATCCCAGTTAATAGCACCTTCATCTTTTTACTACCAGTAGTACCTTTAGCATGCCATGCCGTAATCGTATAATCCTAGCATTAAACTAATTATTGAAGGTCTTTTTGTGAAATCCCTTAATAAAAATCATACATTTAAAGGATGAATTAGGAAATCTTAAATATTTAACTATTGGTTGAAATATCAACGATATGAAAAATACTGAAAATGTATATTTCGATCAATGTGACAAAAAAAATTTGGCCATGTAAATGTATGAATTTATTTCAACAGCTGCTTTCTCATAAATAATTTGGATAGAAATTGTGATTTTTGTGCAAATAAAGGCTAGAATAAAGCCAAATAAATACAAGAAAAGCCAAGAGAAAACATAGGTAGTATATTGGACAAAAATATATCACCCATTTTCAAGGAAAGAACAAATCACCGGATTTTTTATATAAATGCCCAAAAGGTTTCGTTGTAGATATACGATACAAAGGATCCGACGCTATTCCATCATACTTATAAATGATACAACTAGGTCGCGAAAAACATATCAACTATTTTGATTTCAAGAAATGCGTGGAGGTACTAATTTATGAAGCATATTCAATTCCTTTAAAGTTCTTCACTTGTTCATAAGTGACTACTTTATACCTAAAGAATATCTTTGCATATTGTATGTATCTCTTACTTTTGCAGAGAGAGCTGTAGGTGAAGATGAACGACCTCTGGAGATACTCCGTCAAAGAAGGGACGGGGTTCGATTCCTGCTGCGTTATGCTGCGCCTAAGGATTCCCCACCTCCCCTCCTCCAGGCCACCCCTCCCTCTTCCCGCCACCAACCTTCCAGAAGACCTCCATCCTCCAGACACCATCTACGCCAAAGACGTCCCATCAACAATGGAGACTCAGGACATCACAAACATATCCGACGATCTGCAAATGGTGAGTGAGAAAATTTTGATATCATCTTATTTGTCCTCAAGTTCATATTTCCTGATTCATCCAAGAATACGAACGCAAACGGTAATTGCATCCGGCAAATATGAACGGCAAATGTAATTGTATTAAGAGATGTTGTTTGCTAAAAAAAAACGATCTGAAGACAAGTTGCTACCAAGAAATTACATGAGTGTTGACCAAAACTATATTTGGGAAAATTGACTTCATTATAAGAAAATCGCATATTATAGATTGATCAACTCATCAACTGCCTTTTATTAGAAATCGAGCAGATATTAGTTTTCAAATATTTGAAAATATTGTGAATGGTATGTACGTAAAATAAAAAATCATTCTTCTAAAGATGCAAAATTATGTAAAAAAAAAATTAAAGGAAACCAGAATCGAGAATATGTTTTGATCAAAAATCATCAAGTACTAAAAGCGATTACTTCAGATAGATATTTCATGACAGGAATCAATTTTTCTGAAAAAATCCTCATATCATTACATTATAATGATTGATTCGACGGTAAAATCACTATTTATTAATAACTGATCAAGTGAAAATATATTACCGGTTCTATTTTCGCCGAAAACATTCCAACAGTTCCAGTAGTTTAAATAACTACTTCTACACATTACCCAAATTGCTCTTTACCCAGCACTAACCCCTCCTTTAACACGAACTGTCAAACAGACCCTTCTAATCTGTTTACGGGCGGCATCGTCTTGAAATTTCATCCAATGGAATTTCTCTCGCAGTACTTCTCTTCTTGTTCTAGTAAACATTCGAGAGTAAAGACCACATTGCACAAGAATTCATAAGGATCTGGCTAAGAGAGTTTTACGCCGGACTACCATTAATCATCATATTTTTATGAATACCACAGATCTTCCACTCCTACTGTACTTAGCTTCATTCTTGACTCAAAAAGAATTCTATCCCACATAGTTTTCCGTTTATTTAACCTTTTGTCTCACAGAAACGTAGTTGGGAGTAATGTTTAGAACCTATTCAGTGATTCAAAAAAGGAAAACAAAAATGGAGTTTTGGAATGGAGCACCACAAAGTCGTGCCTGAAGCAGTTCATAAGCTATTCGGCCATAGCTAATTAATCCTTGCTTAAAACTATTTTTATGGAACGATAAAAGTGAGCGCGAAAAATAGTACTATATTCACCATAATGTATATAATATGGTTAACAAAAATTTTCTTCATCAAAATGTCAATTGAATGGATCATCATAGTGTGTCTATTTATATGCCTGGTAATCATCTTAGCGTTTACCTCTTATCTTTGATTCCTTTGTGCATTTATAAATTATGTCGATTGATTATCCTTTCTCGGATGGAATGGTTTTCTACATATGGTTATATCGTTATCGTTGTATTATCGTATTATCTTTATCGTTATCATTTTGAAAACTGGTAATCGATGGTTCAATCATTAATATCGCTAAAATCAAATCTTATGTTAGTTCTGAAATGAAATTCAAAAAAGTTTTGATAAAAATGATTTTTTAAGTGTTATCGATACTTCGTATCTTTTCTTTGTGTCTTAAAATGAATAGTTTCACCCATCATTTTCTTTTATTTTCACTTTTCGAATATTGGTACTGATCTTAGTAATTGGGGAGATTGTTGGAGAAACTGTTATGATTTAGAAAAGTGTTCCTCAAGTAATTGTTTGCAACATTCTAATGATGTAACTCGGTAATGCCCAAGTAATGTTAGCAGCTTTACTTAAGGTACCGGAACGATTTCAGATGTAATCAAATATTAATAACTTTCTCCATCTTCTTCATATTTGAATCGAGATATTTAATTTCAGTTTTCCTTTCGAGCAGTTTACGTGTGTAAGCACTAGTGCACGTCTTTCTGGGATTCTGGAGATAAAAAGTGATTCCGTATCCCGGGAAAGACAAATTATATCCTGGGAAATGCGGTTTGACATAAATAGAAATTTTGCTTGAGAAATATCGAAGATGGGAATTACAAGACTAAAAGCAAATGACCTTTTGTTTTACTTGGAAGTTCAACGGAAGGAAGATTATAAAATATATCGATTTAACAATTTATTCTTTAACGGTTCTGCTATTTTTTATTACATAACTGACGCTGTTATTTTTTTTTTCAATTTTATTTCTTCCTTATTTTATGCGTCGTATTTTCCTGTTCTTGTAATTAATTATCAGATCATTTAAGGCATTCATCCTTTATCAAAATAAACATTTTACTTGATTTTATTTGCGAGAGATTTTATTGGAAATTGAATTAATCTAAATAGAGTTCAATTAATAATTTCAAAATGAATAGACTTTGTCATTTTACAGTCAATTTGGCTCAAATTTTAAGCCAGGAAAGTTCCCGAGATTCCGAGATATGTAATTATTTCATCCCAGAATCCTGGGATAGTGAAAAAGCCGGGAAATGACAAGAACTAGTGAACACCATTAAGGTTGAGGTGGATGAAATGTAGCCTAATTCCACCGATCATGTGTCCAATCGATCAATTAATCAGTCTCCTTAGCAACTGTCTCGCCGTATCTCTCTGCCTGATTTCCTTTGCGAATTGACCATTGGTCCATAATTCCGGATCGAGAAAATATCCCTGTTTATGCTTCCATGGGAATCATCGATCATGGCGATAATTAACAACTCATTCCCATATCCCGCTCCTCCAGCTTCCTTCCCAGTCTTTCTTTCTTCTAACAAGCCTTCCGTTCCGCGAAATTAAGAGATCTCTCGACGGGTTATCAAGATCGATTCTCTCCAGACGCATTTCTGTCGACAGGTTATTTTCCAAGGGAAGAATATTCCTCCGAAATCTGCGGATTAAGGCCGCGATGCGCTATCTCTCACGGGGATAAACTTTATCCTCCTCAATTTAGTCGCCATATTGGTGCGAGGTGGGCTTCACTTGAGTTTCAGGCACACTCGGCGGAAATCAGACCATCAAGGTCGGCAATGACAGTTCCCTGGAGTATATAAGTTTCAGCAACTCCTGTAATGAAAATGTATAGCCGAGTTACGCGTCATTTCGATTCCCGGGCGAATCAACTCATTATCTCTATAATATGAGGGAAATTTGAATTACGCTGAAGTAAAATGGTAAAACACCCTCGGAGACGTTGTTCGGTATTATGCTCCTCCCTCAGCAGGTTGCCCAATTCATTAAGACTTTCCAACTCTTCCATTTACCAACACATGCAGAAAACACTCTTGATTGGTCCCACGGAAGCATTTAATAAAACGCGCTAATTTTCGTTGCGGAGTATCATGATCACGACAAGAACACTTCAGTTGCTGGGAATGTTCACTAAGATTCGCCTCAGTTTGTTAAATCTCTTTTTTAATTAGCACAGATATTGTATAGTTCATTCTATAATTTGCTGAGAGAGTTTGGGCATGCATCCTTTATGTTTCTGCATTAGTTTCTCTCCTCTGCTTTAGACTTTGCATCTTATGCTACTTTTGTAAGCAAATATTGTGACTAAATTAAAAATAGGAAAAGGAACCCAAGCCGTAGTCATGACATTTAACTGTGGAATAAGCTACATACGAGTATACCGTTCTCCAAGACTTAATATGAACCCTTTTCACAAATCAATATTTTGTAGTGTTCGAGGAAAAACTGAATTTCACTATTCTAGAGGCGTTCAGTAACGGAGAACTCCCTTTCCTGTTGTTGGACATTTATCCATCAACTTCATTCAGCCTGTCTTTCACGCTTATCCCTTTTGGCATCCTCTGTAGTTTTCACTTGGCCTATCCTTATTTTCGACTTTCAATTTCACCCTTCCCCTTTTCTTCAATTCATCGTGCTCCTTTCACCTCTGTCACTACCAATTGTACATTTTTTCTTTTTAAATTCATCTCTCATTCACAATTTACGTTAAATCTCCCAAAGTCCGGGTTTTAATGTTCTTTCTACAGGATCTCTTTCACATTTGATATAATAATACGCATTTTAGTCATTTAACAATTTTCGTTATTCATAAATGCTTGCATGCGTTTTCTTCGAAACCACTATTAAATGAATGTGTTTTTATGTTTATAGTGATTTTTTAGTTTTGTGCCTCATTTTTCCACATTGAACGTCACTTTTAAGGTTTTTATGAACACTGCAAATATTATTTAGGATGTTTTCAGGTATTTCCGCTCTATAACTTTCTGTTAATGCAGATACTTTAGCATCCTTATCAAATATAGGATGCGGATTACCGTATGATAATGCTGGCCGCAAATTTGTTGTGGTCTTTTATCAGAATTCGGTCAGAGTGATTTTCTCTTGAGGTCACTCTGCAACAGACGAAATTCAGTTAGATAAAGGAGATGTTTAATTCTAACTAAATCTCAAATACACAATACTATAAATGCTACAATGCAATGAATTTATTCCATTTTATAACCTCGCATATTGTAGTGTAATAAATTCTTTTTTTGCCTTTATTTAAGGTTAACTTGAGACATTGTAGTCCCATCTTATCTTTAATCCATACTTCGGAAATAGATAGACATTCGATATTAAAACTGTCAACCAGCAGAGACAGGAAAAAGGATACCATAAGAATATATGTATGCAATTAAGGAAATGGAAAGGATGCATTGAAAAGTCAACCAAGTTTACAATTTTTTGTATAGAATATCTTCTTATCGAATATAGACTTGCAAAAGCTCAAAATGTTTTTATTTTTCGATCCATAAAGCATGATTATCTGCGCAATTTTAAGAAACATTCATTTATATAAAATGTCCCTCGTCATAAGATTAAGTATTGAAATATTTTATCCAACGAACGTCTTTCATTTCATTGAAGTGAAAATTTAGTTGATAGATTTATTGTTTCCTCTATTATCTTTTATGCTCAAACTGTGGGACTGAATTTTTAGTCTGTCTGCTTGGTGAGATAAGACTAATGAGCCCTTTTAGAAGACAAAATCCGGTATAAAAATCACTTTCATTTGAAAATATGCGAATATTTGGTCCAAAGTAAACATTAAGGTAAATTTCTTTGCTGATGACCTTATTCTTTTACTTAGGTAGTCTTCTCGGTTTTCGCATTCTCAACGAATGTCTAAGAATCCTTCCGAAGCAAACAAACTCATGCTCTGCGCCCTGAAGCTTTCCTCGCCCACCTAATTCCACTCTCTCGTAGAATAAATCCTTCTATTTATCACATATATGTAATTAGTTCCTCATTCATAGATTGATAAAGCGGTGCTCTAACTTTCGGTGGAACAAAACCTCCGCCCCGCGCATCGATTGAAGGATCGGCCGCGGTCATTATTCGGTGGCGTCCTCGAATCCTTCGAAACTGTAACTAACCTCTTTGCGCGGTTGAGCGTCACGGGGATAAGCATTGGGCATCTTATTCAAGAGGCTCCCAAAGCGAGACTTTCATCCCTCCATCACTGTCTTAAAGTTCACGATCTCTTTTGCATTTTTTTCCCAGCTCTTCGCGAACTTTTTATCGATCGCATGTCTTCGAACTTTCACGAGTTTCTTGACCAGAAACTTACTTTCTCGCTGGAGATCGGATTAATATATTCGGCATTCGATAACCGTTCTTCGATTATATATGCCTTACAACTAGTGCGGTAGCCAACATTACGCAACTATGGTAGCCAACTCGCGAGTAGTTGATTCCAGGATATTTCTATTCCATGAAAAGTAAATTACGAGAGATTTCGGGAGACTACTGACGGCATAATATATACTGTCGTACGTAGGCTATATATTCTTAGTTAATGAACAGTATAAACTGCAATTTGTTAAAAAACGAACTATTTCTACCTAGACATGCAATTTGAATGATTCAACGCGATTTCCGCAAACGGATAGTAGATATTAGTTGATATGATCATTATCTATTGAAAATATTTCCAAATACCCGAGAAGAAACAATCTGGATCATGGAGGACTGCCGGGGTTAAAGTTTGTGAAAAAGTTGTTGCGATGAGTCGCGAAATTTGGTTCACAAACTGTTAGGCAAATATAGATGAGTAAAGGTGGGAGAAAACGTTCTCAATCTGGGAAACGGGGGATTTTACAAATTATTGTCCAATTCCGAGAGTCTCTCGGCGAATCAGAGAGAGTTAGCAATCCTATTCGCAACCCAATTTGTATGGAAAACTCAGTGCAAGATAATTTTCGACTTAAACAGAGAAGCAAGCGTTAAATTGCTGAATTACTCGTTCGAGAATCTCCAGACGAGAGTATTGGCTTAGAGTATCTAAAATGAGTTTTTTAGAAAAATAGTACTTCTAGAGCATCTGTCTGAACAGTTTTCAGCCCGAAGGTTGGTTTCAGCTTCATCCCCGACATCGATACCTAGAAGGAGCTTTAAAGAGGGGATATGGCGATTGGCAAAATGAGATAGTTTGCCCTTGCTTGCTCAGCCAGAATGCTAGAAGTGCAAAAAGTCCGAGTAAGTGCAGCGCGATGATAACATTAATGATAACACTTTTCATGGCATTCAAAAGATGTGACCATAATGAATGCCATCATTCTTCAACACCTTAGTAACTTTCATATGTTTGTGCGATGATCAAAAGTGATTTAAAAGTATATGGAAGATGCATTTTTCATTTTTTTCGATTAAGAATTTAGAAAAATGTTCCACTCATCAAGGTATGGTTGCAGGAACTCTGGGTATCATAGAGGGTTTTCAAAGTGATCTATTTAAAACTGTTTTAAGTTAATCCCGTAATGCAGTAAAATAATGCAGAAATACAAGTCGTTACCAATTGTGCACTAGATCGAGAGCTTCTATTGGATCTCTTCTGCCCAACATTATGACAGTCTGAGTAAATATGTCGTCGTCGATGTACTCTACCTGCGTTATTACTCTTATCTCGATTTTGCAATTTGCTACTATTTGACTCATCCAAACGATATACTATTTTATAACATATTTTAGATTGTAATTCGTCATATTTATGTTTCTAATTACCGAAATACGATTCGTATTGTCGTGATACTCTGCGCGTAAGTTTTAGTATAATAGAATTTAATGTATAGGCTGCGATATGTTTTTCGTCTTTATCCTACATTCCATGAGCACCGGACTCTGGTTCGATTCCCGTCTACGGCAGACTTTTTCTCTTTCATTTCTTCATCGACATCCTACATTGCCTTAGAGATAAAAATAAGTAGTCTCGTTCGACTAATTACCGCTAGTGATATCTTTTGCAAGCTTTTAAATGTTTAGTATGAGTTCAATATACATTGATTTTTCTACTAATCCAACTTAAAGTATTATTCTGATTTGCATTCTTATTTGCGATTTTCCCTCACGTGCTAACCAAAAGCTGGATACTCTTCGCATGCATTTTCAGAGAATAAAGATGAACGCAATCATTTCAGCTCCGGTTGTTAAACTTTATGTTCGTATGGGTGAAAGATTGATGAAACACGAAATTAAAGTCGTTTCAGTGTCAGGCTCTATTTTATATATTGCGTAACACACTTCAAAATAGATAGGAACCACTTACAGCTCTGCCTGCAACTCTTCTTCAGCGTGTTTTTGTTTTCGGCGATTTTATTGCCGCGTGGGGAACGATCAAAAGCTTTAAACCGTCAGAAGCGGTTTTGGCCTCTGAATATTTAATCGGCTGAATTTTTTAGCCTTTGCAAATGGTCTGAGACACTTCACTCTCTCTTCCAGAGAGAAGGGGATTGCAAAAATAAAGTTCGCTTTTCTCTTTTTCGCGTTTATTGGATATCGGCATTCCTTAGTAAGAGAGTTCAAAACAGCGCGATGACTGTTTCTACCGCATTCCTTTTAAATTTCAATCTGTGAACGGCATTCACCTCGGGAGGAGAAGAATTTTAAATTATTATTATTATAAAACACTTTATTCGGCGAGGTTAGGCCCATGTGGGCCTCTCTTACACCTAACCTCTGCAGTCATACATTTACATAGAATTTCAGTGTTAAAAAATTATATTAAAAAAACACATTTAAAAGTAAATGATAGGATTGCGTGGAAAAAACTCTTCGGCTGAAGGCTTTCAGAGAAAAACCCACGGTGCGGGAAAACGCTCACATAAGAAGGGGAGCGAAAAAAACCCGCGAAAACACAGATAGAAATGAAATAATAAAATCGTAAAATCGGTGTAGCAAAAAAAAGATGAATTAAAATGTCGGCATTTCCGTCCCGTCCTATGATTGGGTTCCTTGGTGAGTGTGTGGTCTTCAACTGCGGGTGAGGTCTTGTGTCTGAAAATAATTAATGGGGGAGAAAACTCCCTCGTAATTGACGGAAAGGAAAAGAGTTAGCGAGGGTTAAAAAAAAAAGATTGAAGCCGCTAATTTCATTCCAGCTTCGATCGGGATTCGGTGTGGTATCCTTTGTAATCAAAGGTAGAAGAGATTTTATGGAGATGAAGGAAGCAACCGGTGAATAAGGGTCGGACCGAAACTAGGAAATACTTTCGAATGCCGTGTACATGCCGCGGGTGGAGCGATGAAAACTGACTTAACATTTATGAGATTCGAATTTACATCCACGGTTGGAGGGAGGTGTTCTTTTGTCTCTCCTGGAAACGGGTGTGGATTTGGCATCGGTATCATTTATTTGAGATTTCTATCTTCTCCATCGTTAAGGATATTTCAGACTTTATCTACCGAATTAAAATATATGCGATTTATAAATTCTAGCGTTTCGGAAACCTGGCGCTCGAATCTGACGTTCGAAGCGAGTACATCCGTTGCGATTTAAAAATTGCCTAAAAAGGCGAAGTTAATATCAAGGTGCATTCTACTGCATCATAAATAACGCAGCCGAAATTAAATTACAATCACAGAAATGTATAGCCTCAGAATCTGATTAACAGCTTTTTTTCGATATCAAGCTTTTAGCAGCAAATTGCGATCATTATTGGAATCAAATAGAGCCCTAGTTAGCTTATTTAGGGAGCGGATCCGGCGTATAACAAATACTTCGACCTTTGTAGATTCCTAATGTTCATTATTTTATCGCTATATGTATGCCTCTCTGATATTAAACTATAGTAGTAGAGTCAGATAAAGCACTAGTCCTGAGAATGATCCAAATGTCCTCATTCTATTCACTTACCTTGCATTTTCGGGGAGGAAATCAATAACTAGTTATTTGTAACGGTTCGTGAGTATCCGTCAGTAATAAATCAGACTAAGTACCATTTTAGCTGTATTTTTTTAAATTATCTAAGAAACTCATTTGTCCACCGAGCTTTATCTCTGAAGCACTTAATTATTTTATTGCGTCATGACGTAAAATTCATGTCCATTCCAGAAAATACGAAATTTTCACTTTTTGTGTAGGCTTTTTGAAGGACATGTCTATCAAAGGGAAATAAATGCAACTTCGATATATCAAATGCGTGTTTTACATGTTCAAATGAAATATATCATTTTTATTTTTTTACATGTCTCAAGCGAGTCACCCACCCACCGCCTGGCTAGACCCTATCTCTCAAAGGGATGCCGCGCTGGGACTTTTTTTTATCATTTTTATTCATTGTATTTAAACTGGTGTTAACCGAGTCACTCTTGATGCTTGATATACTAAAAGAAGTAAATTAGCGTTCTTAGTTGTACACAATTATTTCTACATATGATTATTAATTACTTAATACACACGAATTTCGGGCTTCTCGGATACTACAGCTATAAAATTATCCCCTAAATACATCCTCCTCAGTTGCGCATCACTCAGCTAGGCAATCGCCTCCCTCTCTTAACTTCCTTCTCAGCAAGCTCTCTTGTCAATATCATATTTTCTGCATTTTTAATAACTATACATTTGCTTAATCACGCCTCACATAAATTTTAATGATTATTACCTCAAATATAGATTTGGGATCTACTTGAAAGGTTCTGCCGGCATCATATTCTAGTATTCAATTGTACGGCTGATAAAGCAGAATCCACATATTGGGTTTTAATGTACTTAAATTCGTACTTATTTCCATGCCAACCTATTTTATCTTGCAACTTAACTTCATATATGAAGTAAACCTTCCTCTCCAGAGGAGATGGAGGAGTTAGATAGATAAGATACGCTGAATGACTTAACAACTTGCAAAGGTATGAGATAGTAGTACTCTTTAAAAGTTTTGAACGAAAATAAATTTTGTTTATTTATGTATTTATTTTCGACACATCTAACTTCTACGTCTCACATGCTTTTTTTTCGGCATATTGAACTCCTTTTATATCGTGAGATTATTGCACGAACGGATAGTTATTATTGGTCTCTTTTTCCAGATAGTATTAGACGCGTAAATAAGATGAATGATTAGGGACTTTGGTGTTTTAACACCCCCTGCCATACGCCATACGGCGGTTTGCGGGGTATTTATGTAAATGTAAATGTATGTATCACTCGGGATATTTATGCTTCAACTAAAAAATACTGAAAGGATATTCGTAGCCCACGGGTGCCTAAAACTTTGCGGAGAGAATTGAGATCGTGCGAACTTCGCTTGACTCTGAATATATCGTCCGTTCAAAATTGCACATTGTGGAAAAAAAGTAAAAAACTGTCACGCGTAATAGCCGCCTATGGAAGTCTATCTTGAGTTACATGTTTGAAGAGAGAGCAGCAGATTCGGGGCGAGATAGATGGGCTGCAATCAGTTATGCATGGAAAGCATAAAAAGCACATTGGGTGCTCGATCCTTCAACCCTTTGGGATGGCGATGTGAGGGATTAACAAAAGATCGAAGACAACAGCACAAGCTGCAGTGCAGCGGAAATCACACGGCATGAATCATTCTTGTCACGAACCTGTTACAGACGAGGACCCATCGATGCGCAGCATCGATAAATTTCGGAAGTTTTTATTTCGTACCTCTTTTCCTATTTCCGCTATCCCTCTCTTTCTATTTTTTTGTAACTCATTTCGCTATCTTCCTTGCTTGTACCTCATCGTCTCTCACCTATCCTGAACCTTAATCCATAACTTTCATCCTGTATTCGCGTTTCTCTTTTGTTTTAGGCATCCTTACTCTTTTTACTTTATTCCGGCTATCATTCTCCTTCCGCTTTGTTTGCGCATACAGCAGTCCTTTTCTCATTTTCGGACGATTACATTTTGGGCGAATTAGAATATGATTGATTAAGTTGAAGTTGGTGGTGGGATAGCTAGTAGCATTGTAGAATACAGCTCTTGGTCCAGAAAGGGTTGAATCTAACGTGTGAGACAACGTTACAGAGTTTCCATAATGACCCCATGTAGAATGCATTTTTCTGCTATTACTAGCAACTAGTAAGTTAACTTACTTAGTAAGGATGGATATAAACTAAGTACATACATTCAAGCGTGTACTGATGTAGACACAACCTTCCAGGTTATTGTTTCGGTCAGAGTTTTCACCTTTTCTATCTTTCAGATACCATTCACGGTATTAGTAAGAACGGTTTTCAACAAAGTTCTACTTGGTTGCTTTTTTCACAATCTCTGAAATATGTGGATAATATTTTTAGGCTTAGGTCGTTGAAATTTGCATGCCTTATATTTTCCTGTCATTTTACGCCCTTTCTCAATTTTCCAAAAGCTTTCTGTATTTATGACACATCTCTGCTGTCAACTGATGTAAACAAATTTAATATGGCGAATTCTATCGACAAGAAGGAAATTTGATTAAAATGTATAAGATGGATTTTACTTTTGAAATAGAGGCATTTTATATTAGAATAATATGTATATATGTATATGCATTTTCCCATGTTTTACAAGTGATTCAAACGCGTTCATCGAATAAGATGACCAAATTCTTAAATTCTTTTAATGCTTTCCTTCAAATTTTACCTCGATAACAGTTTTACATCTTTCCACTAAACAGAAATTATATTGCAAAATAGGAAAATTTAATTATTTTTTCCTAGAATCATCGTTTACCGTATGATTCAGTTCTTTACCCTGCAGATTGATAAGCTCAGAATATTACGCAGATATATTAATTATTAATTAAATTACTCTGATTGTCTTTATAGTAAAATTAGCAAATACCTCATATTTACGGGATGAGAAAGGTGAAGATGAATTTATGAAGACATTATTAACAACCAGTTTTACTTTCTTCAGTATATAAAATGCGAGAAATGTTACTATTCTCGCACATACATTTTTAAATCATAATGCACAATTTTCATACGACGTTAAATTTGGAATTCATCATCATAATAACATTTCAGAAATTCCCTTTAAATACTACGTTTTTGAGACATTTGAGCCCCGATTTAAAAAAATGCCCTGTTCCATATAGGGTTTATATTTTTTTCGAATTTTCAAGTACGCATTTCTCTACACATTCAGATTTGCTTAACATATCATTTCGAATGGCCTTAATTCCGTTACTCCAATAATTAATTCAATGTTAACTCCGTGAGGCCTGTCATGAGGAGCAGTGATCTGCGTTTTCCCCACTCGGAGCGAAATCCTGAAGTTTTAAGAGTGTCGGACGTGAGTAATCCTCCCTGGAGACTCGTTGGAAATACTGCAGCGAATTTAAATAAGAGTTCCAAAATCCTGATTAGATCCGGAACCTCTCCACCGCTACGTTAATCATGACCGCATTCGTAGGGCGTTGTAATTCACGGCCAAACTCCTGAAATCCGGAGCGATGGCGTACTCTTTAAAGGAATAATCCATCTCTTTCCATTTAAACCTCTCATTGCGTCAGATTACACCAATGCGCATCCGCAGAGACACGGATTTACGCTGCAGTTAATTTTAACAACCAATTAATTGGATTTCCCCGAGAGTCGTCTAGAGGGCTCTTCTCTTATTTAAGCCATTTAAGAGAGGGGAACAGAGAGAACGGAGGAAGAGCTGCCTGCCTTCGGCTATTCCCACGGGCTCGCCCCGAGAGTTTTCTCTTTTTCTCCGTGAAATATGTGTATGAAAGAAGTCCGGGAATATTGCATTACTCGAGGGAAAATACGATCCGAAAAAATGAAATCCCTCCGCAAACAGTAAGGTAACTCTGCAGTGATGATACGGAAACCTTTTGCAACGCAGGTCCGCATTAAACTCTTAAAAATGCAGAAGAAGCTCCTGGAGTAAAGAGGTCGCATCCTCATTGGGACGAAATTTTGCGAGTTTTGAAGAGAGAAAGAGAGTGAGAGGAAAAATGATGAGAGAGAGAGGAAATTTATGGGAAATGTAATTGGTCATGGGAGAAAAGGGCAGAGACGTGAAGTGTTTTTTGGCTTCAGCAACCCACCTCTGCATCGGATAAAATATGCTTGGGTGCTTCAGAATTTAGTGAACTTCTGAGAGAAAAGAGGCGAATGGATTTCATTCTTTCCAGCATTCCGTGCTATTTCAGAGCTCTCGAATGGAAGACCACGGTGTCCGGTTGGTTCCGTTATGAGAGGAAATGATGAACTTAAAAAAAAAGAGATAAACGTTAAGCATATGAGTAATTAACTCAATTCAGCATTGAATCATACTAATAAGACTAGTACTGAAAAATTATATCATCATAGTGATTGTTATTTGGCTAATCATCTTATTCATACATGTTGAAGCTCACCCAAGCAACTGCGTCGAAAACTAAATTTAGACATAGGAAGAGATAATTAAATATATGCATACGTATTGATCACTCTCTTTGTTTTAATGGTGAATATAATACTGTTTTCCTCTATCCACGATATTCATCAAAGCTATCCAATACTACACGTACATCTTATGATTCAGGTTCAGCCATACATCTTTTCATACATTCTTCTCAATCTATGAACTCATGGCCTCACTTGAAAAAGATAAAAAGGGATATCAGATTCCTTTATTACATTTATGCGAATCAGGCAAATATAGTAAACTATTTTGCAAGCAACGCAAAGGCTAAATTTGGGTGTCTCCGAATTTATTTGTATACATCCTTTATTTCTTGCTTTTATAGTCCTTGCTATTTTTGAAGGTGCAAATCTTCAACCTTCTAGATCGATTCAACATAAAACATATGAATAAAGTGTTAACTAAATGTCGCTCTCCTCTTTTTTGTCTTTCTCCAGATTCTTATGGTAGTGATTGGCAATGGATATCCAAAACTATCTAAAAGTTTTCTTCAGTTACTGCGTAGTAGAATTTGAAAAGGCAGGACTTCATTTAAAGTTTCGCCGGAAAGCATGTTTCATGGCCCCTCCTTCACATACCTGATAAATCTTTTATCCTCGAATTCTTTCACACGAGGGCGTCGTCCATATCTCATTCCTTGTCCTTCTTTTCTGGTATGCGACCGCCATCTAGGACGGATTAAAGCGCTGAGCCCGCACGTTTTGGGAGTGAAAATTATGTCCTAGGTCTTAAGGCCACACCTGCCGAAGCCAAGTTGAGGTCCCCTAAGTGAGGCGCGCGGTTGCCTTCTTTGAGAACAAAATGACAATGGAAGAGGGCGGAGAGGAAAAGACACTGAGATCTTCTTGGAATAGAAGGTGATGATGAAGGAGAACCCGTAAGAGTGGTAATGGTGAAGGAACTAGTAGAAAGTACATGGAAAGGTAGAGAAACACGTTTTAGGAAATAGAGAGAGAGATCACGTCTTGTTCTCTTAGCATTACATCCTTACGGCTTTGAGGAGCCAAAAATTGAGCAAGTAATGAAGGAAAGGAAATCGGCTAGAAAAGCAGGTTTCACCACAGGTTATATTTAGAATAACCATATTTTTTTATATCCACATTTCTTATCATTTTTCTTTCCTAATTTCTACCTCCTTAAGTAAACAACTGTATCAAATATGACAATAGGTTAAATGAAAGGGGAGACTTTTAGTCTAAATCTCGCCCGAATAAAGACGATTTGTCATTATTTTTAGAGTCAGAAAATGGTACAAATAAGAAAGAGCCTGGTGCTATGAAGAGAATAGACGTGTACATTAAATAACAAAAACATGGACATGTTTCCCTTGTCATACATTAAAAATTAGAGAACTAAAATTTTGTACATCTTTTCTGAAGTAATGTATGTACCAAAACACAGAGATCCAATCACACTGTGATAACCAATAACGACAAACATTGATGAACATAAGCATATATAAACTTTATACATAAGGGTACAAGTTTACTTTGCATTTAAAATTTTCCTCGGAATGACTTTAAGTGAAAAAAAATATTCCCATCCTTACCAGGTCCCATAAACTTAACAATATAAAAACACTATTTTTCTTATTATTTAATCATTTATTTTCTTTATACCCATTAGAGTTCTTCAGTTCACCGACATTTCTGATTATTTCTGATTTCTGGCATAACCCCCTCTTTAGGAGCTTGGACTAACTAGTTCTTTCTTGGCGGAAGCGGTTCCAAGTTCGATCCCAATGGGAGCAATATTTCACTGATACAGTTTCCTCATAAAGAAAGGAAATCCAGCAATAAAAATTGAAACGTCAAAACGAACTTCTTCGTCAACAATAATTACGATAATGATCAACCTATCTTCAGAGCTTTAGTAACATGGAAGCTATGAAGGTATACTAAATGGGTTTTACCATTTTAAGGTCATTATGCAACATATACTTAGTATACTATGAAATTATTCGGCATATCATTCGATTTGAAATCTTTTTAGATACTTGTGAACTTACAAGATAAATTATTTGATTTAGCGACTGAAATTTGTTTTATTAAGCGTCACTCGGGTTAAATGACTGGAAGAACTTTTTTACCATTTTATTTTAGACGAAAATGCTTAATTTTTATTGAGATAAAAATAAATGTATAATTCTAGCAGCCAAGCAAGGCCAACCCTAACCGACCATGAAATATATGACAGAAATAAATAACTTATAATAATAATAATACTTTTTTTATTTTTTATTTAGAACGGAGGAAGAGCTG
>KZ308474.1:583428-707817 GCA_000376725.2 Ladona fulva | reverse complement strand
ACGGAAACCTTGTTAGTTTAAAAATAGAATTTCATCGAATGACATCTAAGATAAGTTAGGACAAAAAAAATAAAAATTTAAATTTGTGTAATTTTCACTTACAATTTGGCAACAGAGAGAGTTATTTTTCGAGAATAGCTGTAACTATCTTAACTTTTACATCATTAATCTGTTTGTAAATCCACAATACCTAAGACTGGTTTGATCCTGAACTCCTCAAACGTAAAGAAAACGTAAGACAAAGCGCAAGAAGCAAGATGTACAGGGAGGTGGTTTGCCATTGCTTTCCTCACTAAACTAGAATACCGGAATTCCACTTGATTGCAGTACGAGGACCCTATAAATAACTTTTTCGTAAAGTTCAATTAGAAAAGATCTAAATGCCATTATTAAGCATCACTCATACCTCAGTGGTAGTATCATAACAGTTGTGAACAAGACTGAGGCAAAAGTTAATGAAAGAAATTTTTTCATACGATTCGGCATTATGGAGATTCTCTCTTACGTGCCTAATTTCATTAGCCCACGAAGTCATCCAGTTCCGTTTTCATATTAATGCATAAGAATCTAGTTAGGGATTTAGTATTCATAAATAATCGCTCGCCTGTATTCAAACAAATCAAATGCTATGTGCCAGCCTCGGGCGATGGAAGATTTACAGATACCAAAATGTGGCCCCATTTCTCATTGAGAAGAACTTGGCATTCCACTCCTAATCTCGGGCTGATATCTCAGAGAGAAAAAGGTCTCTCTCGAGATGATTAACAGAGGCTAAGCTAAGCGATCTTCTGAAATCGTGGTTTGAAGCCGATCGGAGTACCCATAGGAGGTGGAAAGTGGCGCTCTCTCAGAACTTTCCAATCTGATGAATAGATGGCGCGAAGATCGACGCTCGTTGGGAAATCCGGATTTCGAAGTGTTTCCTTCATATGCTCGTTCTCCGATTTTTTTCTGATGATGTGACCAAGGTCGGCCTCGAAGCTTAGGAGAGACAGTCAAAAGTTTATTTGAAGCCAAATCAGATACATTTCTTCACAAGGTGGGGATACTGTGACTTTTTCGTTCGACTCACCATCTTCTATAATAAATGTATGCGACTAGCTGTGTGTAGCAACAAATTAGTTTCACTTCAAGAAATATTACGCCATCACCGGACTCCAAAATTCTCAGATCATTTACTGGCCATATGTAAAAAATTCTCTAGGAAATTGCAAACCATCAACAATCCCTTAATACAACATATATGGGACTATACACCAACTGTGCGTCGAAGAATGAAGAGGATCAAGGAACCCAAACGAATACTTACTCTGCTTGAGTCACACACCAAAAGGAAATGGAAAAAAAGCTGTAAATAATTAGTCTTAGTTATACCTTCATTATCTAGTTATGTTTAGGTTAGGTTAGGTTAGATTACTTCAAATATAAGAACCAATCTCCACTACTTCCTAAAATAAGAAACAATTCTATTAGCCTTATTCGGGGGTTATAACTGCCTTAGAGGGTTTCCACCGCTCATAATGACTTCCTTGAAGCCGATGAGCAACAAGACAAAAGGGTCAGACCGACCTCTTCACGATACTGAATAGAAAATTAATTTTCTTAAAAATTCTTGCACATGCAATGTTTTGAGTGTGTTCGTTCGTAGAGTTTGGTGAGCAAGGAACTAGGTGTGAATAAATCAGTGTTGACCGTAGTTACAATGAAATTAAGAAGTGTTCGTCCTTCATAATTCAACTTAAGTCTTTGCATTTGCATCTGTAACTTATGGCTATAGATTTGTCGGCCCGAGGCAGCTATCTAACAAAAATAATCCAGAGACTGGGTTTCGATGTTACCAGATTAAAATACGCGATTGAATGTTTTTAACTGTTTGTCATAGAATATTGCTAGTAAAGCCAGAATTGTCGTTTCCCTACCGTATTGGTTAAGGAGGCATTCAGAACTACAGTGTCCGAAGATACAAGAAAAATATATATTTAAATTGTCGTAAACTCCTTGCATTCCTTATGCTATTTGGAAGGGAATTCCAAAGATTAATGGCAGAGACAACAAAGATCTTTGGAAAGCGGTAGTTTTGTGAGAGGGATAATACTCGTAGAAGTTATCGTCAGGAGTCCTTGTATTCAGGCGGTAGCTGAGCGAAGGTCTACTTTTAAAAGTCTCAGGTAGTGGTGACCTACAGGAAGTGTTAATTGTGAAGTTCATTTTGTACGTTAAATGTAGAGTTCCATGAAATATCACAAAGGAAGATCGAAAATAAAGTCAGGTTATGTAAGTATCTTCGCATTTTTCAGAAGATCAGCGAAATGATAGATAATAAGGGTTGGGAATAGCTAAGGTTACGTAGTTCTCCCCCTCAGCCGGATGACTACGATGCTTTAGAATGTTCTCCGTGTCGTTAGGTTAGGCGCGGCATTCTTTTAAGTTGTAAAATCTGAAATTTATTATCTCCCTTCTTCTTCTTCGCCGGCCAGTGATCCTTTCTTTAAGAGAAACAGTATTTTCGGTCGCAGTCATCTCCGCTCATTATTTTGCTTTCGGCTCACTCAACACTTTCTGAGAATACGGATGGCCTTGTCGCGATTCATTCCTCTGAGAACTCGTTCTGGCGAATGTAATGTTTCTGGAGAATTCCTTTCTCTTGGAAGAGAACCGAAAACCGAGAAAGGACAACTCAAATGGAAATTCAGCCGTATTTAGCGCATTTGGCGACTTCTACCGAACCTAAGAAAACGCTCAAATTATTTTCAAGCAAACTTTTGTGAAAGGAAATCCGCTGAGGAACTATCGGTAAAATTTCCTTCGTCCTTGAAATTTGGTAGGGAATAGTTACGACTTTTCTATCTTACATTGCGCTTACCAATCATTCAGCGTATACATTTCTTCGATCTTCATTTTCGTGAGATTTTTAAAACTCTACTGGATATCGTGTACTTATATGCGATATTCCTCGATTATCGTAGATACATAATTGAAATGCGTGTAAATTTATGAACCAAATTTTGGAGGTTTAATTTCTCATATTTACCGAAAGGAAAGTACATTCCCACCTGTGATATACCCTATATCGAAGTTCATTATTTTTAAGGAAAATATCTAAGTATCAACTTCTGTATATATTGCATCNTTAAGTTATCTCTTACGTCGGGTACAAATTGAATTTTAATGTCGAAAATAATGCGAGGAACAAGGAATTTAATGAAAATGAATGCGATAGTGAAATGTAGGAAGAGAGTTGATGCAGGGCGTTACTGATTACGGATATTTTGGAATAGTTTGGCTTGTAATTTGGTCGGTAAGAAAAGGAAGGGATGGGGATAGAGGTGAGGAGAATGTAATGAACTGGTCTTGGCTTGAAAGAAAGGAGTATGATAATCTGTAAACAAAGGGAAGTACATAGCCAATGAAATTGAAAGAACACGGTGGAAAGGTGGGGAAAGAGTTGGATCAAGCCACGATTTCAATCCAGTTGAAAGCTTTTCCATTAAAATAATCCCAATTCACAAGATCCATCAATATAATTGGAAGGCAACAATTTTCTGAGAAGCAATTTGCGAATCTATTGGGAAACAATGGGTCCTCTGATCTGCGGTGCAAATCTCACTGCTTGAGAGCACTCGTAGATAAATATGGATGATCGTGCCCATTATTTGCCAGAGATGGGGATCTTTCGTGATAATTGAAGAGTGCCGCTGATGACTGAAAAATGATGCGAATTTCATGAGAGAGAAAGTAGTTTGAACTATCTGATAGTAAGTGACCAGAAAATTAATCAATTTGGACGAAGTCATTTAGAGAGGTAATAGGAGGAGATAGGAATATGCTGGGGTACGAGGATAGGGCCATGCTGCTACTTCTGTATTGCTTCCTATACCGTTTATTTTTTTCTTTGTTTCTCCTTAATTATTTGGGGCACGCCATGAACTAAGTATGTACGTACAGTTTACTCAAGGGGAAATTGTAATGACACCTAATACACCAACATTTGCTTTTGTTTAGCCACAATTATGGTAAGATCTCATGTAACCTGATATAAAGGTAAAGAGAGATCATCGTATGGTATCACACAATTAAGAGAATCATGGGTAAAATTAAGAAGACATTTCAGGAAAATATATTGAATACCTTCTATTTGCCATATTTTTTGCGCTTTTGGAGCGTACATTTTTTGTGACTATTTCATTTCACAAATAGCTTCAATTTTACAATACATTTGACCAATCTATATCTTCTGAAATCGTGGTTTGAAGCCGATCGGAGTACCCATAGGAGGTGGAAAGTGGCGCTCTCTCAGAACTTTCCAATCTGATGAATAGATGGCGCGAAGATCGACGCTCGTTGGGAAATCCGGATTTCGAAGTGTTTCCTTCATATGCTCGTTCTCCGATTTTTTTCTGATGATGTGACCAAGGTCGCCCTCGAAGCTTAGGAGAGACAGTCAAAAGTTTATTTGAAGCCAAATCAGATACATTTCTTCACAAGGTGGGGATACTGTGACTTTTTCCGTTCGACTCACCATCTTCTATAATAAATGTATGCGACTAGCTGTGTGTAGCAACAAATTAGTTCCACTTCAAGAAATATTACGCCATCACCGGACTCCAAAATTCTCCGATCATTTACTGGCCATATGTAAAAAATTCTCTAGGAAATTGCAAACCACCAACAATCCCTTAATACAACATATATCTACAACAAACTTTATCAACAGTAGAAACGGTGAAATACCTTGGAGTAACCCTCACTAATAACTTAAGCTGGGGTACCCACATCCATAAAATATGTGGTCGAGCGCTTAGAAAACTTGGATTTGTGAAGAGAATTGTCNCTTCAAAGATATGTATTTTTAGATATGTTGAATCTTTGTTAAATTGAAAAAAAAATAATAATATTTTATATTTTCTTAGGTTTAATTGTACTAGTTTAAGTTGACTACTGTATATTGACATGTCACCTATTCAGGGCAGAATTATTTCTGTTTTTGTAATGAATGTTTTTGTGACGCAAATAAATTATTATTATTATTATCATTAAAATCCAGTTTTAATAGTCGCTTACCAAAGCACGATTCAAGGCGAAATTTTTTCATGATCGGAATAATTCTTCGTCCCAGTAAGAATTAATTAGGTTCGTTTTAAGTTGTGGCTATTTAACGAGTACAAGTTCAACGAACCCATTTCTGCTGGATGAAGGCTTATCCGACCTCCAATTCCGTTACTCTTAAGAAAGAGGGCAAAGGACACGACGTCATTTTGCCCTATTTAATCATGCTCGCTATTTCTCTGATGAGAGGTTAAGCTTTCGCAGCCTTCTCTTTGTGTAAATCACTGCAGAATTAACACAGATGATGTATGTTGATGATAAAGTAAAGCTTGCGGAATAAACTTGTGATCACTAGTTTAGTTTTTGTTAGAGAATAACTGTCTTTCAAAAGTTATCCTAAGGATTTTGATAGAGCGAAAATCTGAATGGCAATGCTTTTTAGTGCATCCAAGAAATTTGCAATTTCGTAATATTTGTATCTAAAATACGGCGATATGTAAGTTTTAATCAAGGCATGTGTTTGTGAGATTTACAGGAAATTCCTAAACCAAGATTGTAAGAATATAACTCGGAAAGAAAATACCTTCATCGGAAAGTGTAACAGGTTTCGTTACTGTAAACAAGTAGAAAAGATGTAACACGGAGAAACTTATATCTAATTGACAAATGTCACAAGTAGTAATGTAGGTAACTTTCTTCTTGACCGAAACTCAATTCAGCTAATGTACAAATATATTTTTCTTAATTTAGGAATACCAACCATACTGCTATAAAAATGCAACAACATAAACATAAAATATTACAAGATAAATATATATTAAATTCAACTTTAAGACTAGTTGATAAGATTGTTCCCGATGCTTCATTCTCAAATGATATAAACTTACTCCGTAGTTAATTATCTGCATTTCCGAAAAGCACTTACAATTCTGGTTATTGGATGTTCCAAATATTCCTTAGCATTTCTTAATGAGCCCGAAATAATATTCCTGCACTTTTCCTGGAAGTCCCAGTATCTCCTTGCATGACCCATATTAACTGTCGATCTAGTATCTCCGCTATATATCGCATAACATTTCGAATATAAACTCTTCCCCAAGTTATCCGTCAGCTTCTAACCTCTCACACACTTCTCCCTCCCTTTGGATCCAACTGGTAAATTATTCGACCGCGAACAACCGCCCTCTTCCTCGCCTTCTTCCACAACCCTCCATCCACCCCTCGGGATTATCCTACTAATTCTCCTTCACCGCAACTCCTCCCATACCAATATCCTTTCTCGGTTTTGCCACTCTCTCCAACTATCCCTTGCTGCATTCTTTGTCTCCATATTTCACCGCACTCCTCGAAATTTTGTTCATTGCATCATCAAAGGCTTTCTCCTTGTACCGGCTCATTGAGCTACGCTTCGACGTCCCGCCTCCATTCCGGTACATACATCTCTGTTTGAGCTTCTAGGTCTGCTTTTGTCCGATATGCTAAGGGATGAAGTTTCCACTTCGATGTGCTAACTACGATTTTTCCATCTGCAATTGGGCATTCATCACTCGAACAGAACACCACTTCACTTACGTCCTCATCACGGACCTGTGATCCATGTGTTTTAAATTCATGCTCCATGTTATTCATTTAAAATAGTTTTAGTGTGTATATAAAAATACGAATCAGTTTAATCAGTTGAAAATGTTAAATCATAGGCATCTCCCAAAAACTTAGTAACAGAAATTCTGTTGTTTTCTTTGGCCTACAATATTCTAATCTAGCTTCTACTATATTTTCTTCATGGGATGTAAATAAGTTTTGGTTGTCCATTGGAACAGATATTTTTCTATCCATACCTTTTAAAGTGATCAGTATCTTACCCGAAGGTAGATATTAATTAAAGTTTCTTTAAGAGGAATACGGCTAAATCTTACTGAATTCAATCATAAATATAGGTACTCATCATTTCCGCAGTTAAAAATCTGCAATTTCGAAATTTCTCATGTTGATACTTATGATTTTTCGTCGCTTTAAACATCTCTCTCTTACAATGAAAGAATATCCCCGTAATTAATGGGAAAAAATTGGCGATTTCAAATGCTCGAATGAAGTTCACGCAGAGACCGCCATACACATTGCGTGGGAGAAAGAAATTTAAAAGCTTCAGAGCTCCAAAAACGAACAATTACTGAGAAATTATAAAAAACCGAGGCATTATATCAATCCTTCGACATAATAACAATCAATTTATCATCATCCGCTTTCGATTGCGTACATCCATATGAATACATGCTGAAGAAGTCCGCAGACAAAGAACTTCAGACTGCGGACTGGTTTGTTTTATGCAGTAAGTACAGTATTTTTTATATACATACATTTTTAAACAAGTCATATGATACTGATGTATCGCTATACATATACGTATGATACAATCGCTATGTCCTTGAAGGCTATATTTGAAAGACAAATGTAAAGATACACCTATTTCAACTCCCGTGAAGACCGTCCTAAATTACACCATAAAGCTGAATATTGATTAATTTATCATTGATGTTCTGCCAGAGACGAATATTAATCTGATTGTATACATTAGGGATTTAAGTTATCTTTTACGTCGGGTATAAATTGAATTTTAATGTCGAAAATAATGCGAGGAACAAGGAATTTAATGAAAATGAATGCGATAGTGAAATGTAGGAAGAGAGTTGATGCAGGGCGTTACTGATTACGGATATTTTGGAATAGTTTGGCTTGTAATTTGGTCGGTAAGAAAAGGAAGGGATGGGGATAGAGGTGAGGAGAATGTAATGAACTGGTCTTGGCTTGAAAGAAAGGAGTATGATAATCTGTAAACAAAGGGAAGTACATAGCCAATGAAATTGAAAGAACACGGTGGAAAGGTGGGGAAAGANCTAAAAGAGTATTATTAATACAAATATTGCACAATAATGGGCTATCCTTAAATGATATCACAGCATTTTGAGGTTTCTGAACCCCACTCTGTCACTAAGTGTCCCATGGAGCTTCATACGCTGTGTAATAGTGTGACATATGCCCAGAATTCCTTCCTCCACCCGAAGTGTAGCATCATTCAACAAAATGTAGTATCGATTTACTTACCACACCTAAGTGGTATCTCTATCAGGGAAAGAGAATAATGGATACAGTTTTTAAGAGCTTCTACAAATAATTTGTATGCCGAGCCCTCCAGGTGACAAGGCAACCTCCAAGTACCTCACTGGCGGTTTCGTTCGATCTTCAAAAACCTTTTTCCAATCGAGATTTCATCTTTTCCTCATAGCGGAAATTTAAGTTCCCCCAGAATTATACAATCCGTTTCATGAAAATGTTGCATAAAAAAGCACTTGAGCTTATAAAATAAATTTTCATCTTCCCGACCGGTTTTTATGATGTAACGTCGGCTGGATGAACGTTTGAGGAACCGGTTGCGAGCGCAAAGAGTTGTTATTCCGAGGAAGTTGTTGATTTTTATTCCTTTCCAACGCCACATTTAAATTCTACAAATACGGCCGGGAGTTACTTGAATCCGTCTCCCAACATTTCTGAAGCAATTTTAATACCAGACCCGCGTCCCTGCCGCTGTCACTATGGGAAATGTTTCGAGTAAATCTGTCTGCTAGTTAAGCCCATTGTATCCAAACAATAGATTCACGGTGTTTTAGCATACGCCTTTCAGATATTTGGGAAATGCAAATTCTCGCGTCTTTTCGGGAGGCGCACCTACAAACTCCTCGAGAACCGAGAGGTGGCCTCGAGACTCCAAGAGAGGGCGTCGTCCCATAATAAAGTTTCTCCGTTTCCTTCGCTCACTGCCGTCGTTTGAGGATTTTGCTCAACTCGACCGTCCATTACATCCAAAATTGCCGTTCCGAACAACTTTATGCTTTCATTCGTATGCATTAAAACCTATCTACGTTGGATCTCTCTGTCTTCTCTTTCTAGTTTACTATGTACGACTGGGTTTATGATTCTCTTTTATATCAATTAGACATTCCTCTATTTATCTAGGTAATTTATGATGGTAATTGTGTGTTAATGCCATAACTTAAATTTTATGGCTTCGTAATACTATAGTGTTTTATAGTTTTTTTTTGTGCCAGCAAGACAAAGCATTTATTATGCGCAGTAAGTAGGATACCTTTATTTCTGGTAATGTGAATGATTTATGAAATAGAATCAATTGCTAATTTCATTTTTTTTTATCTCTTTGAGTGTCAGTTGTCGATATGGAGAAAAACAAGTGTGATATCAAAGTTAACTTGAAGGGTTGTTGCATTTTTATCAGACGATGAATACGTATTTCAGAAGTTGTATATATTATATTATGAATAGTAACCGATTCTCTAACTATTTAAAAGCCTAACTGGTTAATAGTCTAATAACCCTATATGTCGGAAATAAACATCTAATTCCGATTCCACTGTCGAATAAAGAACTCTTGTCATTTAATGATTGAGTCATTTTCCGCAATTGAAACTAAGCCGATTGCTGATTAATGTTACTACTAATGTTCCTAACCCCACAAGGGTTTAAAAAATCTAGTACTATTTTGGGACAGGATATACTCTGACTAAAACATTCAATCGAGTCCTTAATTACCGTCATATAGAAGCTTTTTCTTTACTAAGGAATGAGGAGTCGGAAGAGATAACACGGATCCATAAGTCACTTCCTTGTTGATTCAGAGCCTTAACTTTCATGTTAACTTTTAACTGAAACGGAAATTCTTTAATAGCACTCAGCGGACAGCCAGTGAGGAGGTTGCTGGAGCTATGAGACAATCATTTGTTTCTTTAAATTTAATATAAAATGCATTACTACTACAGACAACTAGATATGGGTTCCCAGATTGCCAAGTGGGAAACGGGTTCGACTTACATGAAAGCGGCCTTTGGTTCGATTCCCGGTGGGGCCCTACGTGCGAAATGACCAAAGCAGTCGAAGCACTTTTAACAATACTACTAAGCAACGAGACAAGTTTAGGAAAGTAAATTGCTTTTATAGCCATGTACGCAACTATAGTAGTGTTAACTTTGACAGTATAGATAAGTATCGGATGATGTGATAGGAAATCTCTAGGTGAGTCCATCTTTAAAATTCATTAAAAAAGCAACGGACAGAGTTATGTAACTTAAGGACGGGCTATTGCGTCTACTCTTTATTTGACTATTGTCAAAAGTCTTGTTGAAAAGCAAACGTGAAATTTTCTGTGATTATTGTTCTCAAATTATGTTTTGCGGCGTTTATCATCATTTAAATATATTTATATACATGATGAGTGCAATTCCTATTCCTATAATAATTGTTAAAAAACTTCACGAGAAGACGGCCAAACTTAACGATAGTCATTTGAACGGATTGCAATGAATAATAACGAGATAGCACGTTCACGAACTAGGCGGAAGCCGACGACGCGCGGAAAAGCGTAGTGGGGACAAAACGTAACTTATTTCTTATAAAAAATTTGTTTAGAAACATCAAATTACACTTCTGAAGTTTATTTATTAATTCTATAACAATTGAAAGCAAATAAACAAAATAAAAAAGTTAGGTCCCACCGAGATTTGAACTCGGATCGCTGGATTCAGAGTCCAGAGTGCTAACCATTACACCATGGGACCTCGATGATAGCCGCGTGTGTTCCACGTTTCATATTCTAAAGGGGCAACTGCGTTGAGGCTTTCTCTTTTCGTGAAGTATTAAAACAACATCGACTGATCATTCTATTACAAAGGAACCAAACCATAGTATAGATGTTCTGATCCACCATCGCACCCCGCGTTTTTGTTGTAGCATTAGTTTCAGTTTCCAAGCAATAAGATAAAATTACTTTCACGTTTTAGTACCTTATTTTTTTCCGTCATCCGAATCTTTTGTACGATTGTTAGGGAACTGAGAAATTCTTGTACATTTGTAAAATTAGCTATATTTTGCTGTGATACGAAATCATTTGCAATCATATCTTTAAGCTGATATTATTCTATTGTTATAGAATAATTTCGTCATTCGTATCTTAATTTTATTAGTATAAAATTTTACGGTTGCCTAGTTTCCTGCACCCATAACTCAGAACGTGGTGGAGGAAGTCAGACGTGTCTGGTAACGAATGGCTCTTCATTAGCATCTGGATCAATGACTTTATCCTATCCACGAAGAAGAGTAGGCGTATATAGGATTAAATTTGTTCCTTGATCTCTTGTAAGAGCAGAATCGAATTAGGGGAAGATGTAAGACCTTCTTACGAAACCGGTCGCAGAATATAACCTGTGGAAAATTACGAAGGATTTTAATTTCATTTAGTATGGCTTTCCACCAAGTAACGCCTGATCATATCGATTTTATTTTACCTGTCTAATGATTTTTTGGGGTATCCTCATAGCTATTTACCTCAATGAATATTACTTGAAATGCTTAATTTTACATAGGAGACCAAAAATTTCGGTCGTATTGCGCGCACCTTAGATTTAAGTGAATGGTAAAAATGAGTTGTCCGAACTGATAGAGGAAGAACCTGAAATTCTTAACTTTTGAATTTAAGTCTTTTCGTATAATATGTGTTGAGTAGTTAGAGGATTGAAATTTTGCTCTGACTCGGATTTTAAGGTAACATTTTGGAAAAAAACTTTTTAAATCACAATTTCAGTCGATTCAACACAATCACCCTACTTTTTATCCAACACTATTTCACTTTTATTTGACGTAGGTGAGAGTTAATTTAAATACAAATATTTTACAAAATCCACAGCCTCAACCATCATGACTTAGAACCCTGTGTTATCATTTATCGTTCTAACTGTCCTGTTTCGTGCTTTAGAGTTTAGCGCGATGACATGGTAAGCCCGAGGTCGAGGGTTTGAACCTCAGTTCTGGGATGGGTTTTAATGTTTGCTCGTTGACATTCGTTGACATTGTCCTTATCGTAATTGGCCAATGACAGCAAGATAACCAGTCTCAAGACATTACGCACATTTTAATTTCAATCAGTTGATTCTAATAAACACAGCATTATTTTCCAACCTTTCCTCCTCCATTTTTAAAGGTATCTTTGTCATTATTTTCGTGATTTCCTTGACGTTGTGATGCCACTGCAGAGTCAAATCTGGTTGCAATAAGAATTAAATTTGCGGGAATCATCCAGCGAAAATTCTTTAACCACAAATACCTTTATATAACCAACATGAATCGGAGCAATTCCTTAATTTTATCGGGAACCAACCGCGCGAAGCATAATACTTGTAGAATATGATGAAACTTTACTGCTCATAAATTTACCCTTTGTGCCTCTTTAAGCGATGCTGGCTTGGATCACCAGCTTCGTCTTTTCCTTACGCTAAAGTGGGTTGGATATCCGGTTCAACTCGCAACCTTACTGTGGAACTTTGAAGAAGAGCTCGCTGTGGATGAGATTGCGGTCCATTCCATTTACTTTCCCTTCTTGCGGATTTCCCCGGTCCCTCAAATCCTCTTCATGCACGTCTTCAATCTCCCTCTTCTTTCGTAGAGCACTATATGCCTTCATCATCTCGAGCTAATCCTATAATATATTCAATTCACCCTCTTTTCCCCTCTCCCTTCCCGACCTCATCATTTCTTAAGCTCCATCCTATATTTTTCGGGTCCACCTTAATATCTTCATCCCTCTTCGTATGCTTCATTCTCTCCACTATGCTACACACGGATGCACCCCCTTTTCAGCTTTAGGCCCATACTTTATTTCTCTCGTCCGCCGGCGATATGATCCGTATTCTCCTTACTCATCGTTTTTTTTTCTCGGCAAGTCGTACCTCCTTTTGACTTGGAAAAATGCACTTTTTGTGAAAATACCGCGCCCCTTTTCTTCCTCGGGAACATATCTCTCGGTAAGCAGATGCTTCGTAATACGCCATGATGAAAAAATATAAGGAATCTTCTCCTCTTTGCATCGCCCTTATTCCTTTAAGGATAAAATGAATTAGAATTCCCTATTCACATGGATTTACTTTCTTCCTTAAATTTTCTAACGCTTTGTGTTTTTTTATTCGTGAATTGCCTTTTAATAGCTTCATTATCTTCTAGTTGTATTTTGGAGGAAAATTCAAAAGTTGCTTCATCGTCCCTATAAACAGCTGGAAGATTTTCTTTTTAACGAAATTGCAGCTATAAATTGATGGAACACTTTAAAATGTTCGCTAATTTTGCCAACATTTGAATGACACATACGCAGAAGACGATGGTTAAAGCGGTAGAACAAGTACAAAAGGCTCCCCTCGAAGGGCACGGAGTATTATTGTGTGCTGATGCAGTGTTTCCCAACCGGTCGTACGCATCCCATAAGCGGAACTCAATAGCTTGTTTGGTGGAACTCGAGCAAATTGATGTTGTTTTGTTATATTCGTTTTGCTTTTTATTAAAAAAAATATTTCGCTTACTTTCCAAATATAATTCCGATAGCCTTACTTCTACCGATCGAAAAACTGCCTTTAAAAAAGAAAATCATATAAACCATAAAAAAGAACTCTTTGCTAATTGGTGGGACTTGGTGGTCTTGAAGGGCGACTTTTGGCAGTAAGGATGAAAAACAGCGAATCAGCATATTGATTTAGTAATATTACGGATTTTATTTTGAAAAATGAAGAATTTCATATATCGTATTCATGGATGAAGGATTTCTAAAGTCGTGTTAATACTCAAAATTCAATTTTATTTCTTAAAGCTCAGCGAATGGCTTACACTAAATGCAAGAAAAAATACATTTGGAAATAAATCTGCTGCGCCAAACTACATCTCACCTTACGTCACGACCCTAAATATGCATACGTAACATACTGCTGTCAAGCGTATTAAATCCTTTGAAATTTCGTTTTAATGAATGATTTACAGAAAACTATGAATGGACTACAAAACCTCCCTCTGTGAGAACTGAGAAGCAAGGGAAACCGCTTTGAAATGGGGATTTTCATTCGATTGCTATTTTTGGCTCCGTCATTACCTCCTCCTATTCTTTCCTTTCTTTCTTGTTATGGTCCATCCTACCACTACGAAACCTTTTCATTCGCATTTGCCACCGTAAAATCAAGCGGCTCGTCATCTTCCTTGACCGCTCCACTAATTGGAAGCTTCACATAAAGCGATCCCGTCTCTAATAGTATCGTGTCTCTGCTCCAGTTCCATATCTTTACAAATCCCTCTCGCTTATTCTTTCAATTTTTCCTTTGCATTCATTCCCCCCCATGAAATCAAACGTCTGGCCACGTTTTCTCGTGTCATCTCTTTTTATCTTCTCTCCATGTGAAGCGTACAATTTACGATCAATATTTCCTTTTATGGCTCATATTTTCCGCCACCTATTATTTGCAGTCCGAACCGTCCCAATAGATTTATAATTGATGGAACTGCGCTTACGAAATTCCGCCTCGAAGAAGGCTTTTCCGCGAGGGATTCCATACGTGATCACCCGTTTTATGCACCTAAGAGACGCCGACCACGAATATTTTCCATTCTTTTTGCCGTAAATCTCCGCCCAAAATAACCTCGTGGCACCGATTCAAAATTTACCGCCCGCCGCGATTCTTTTGTTCAGAAGAAATGATGGACTTCTGGAAGAAATTTCGTCTGGGAGTAATGTCTGGGGATATCTAAATGGGTATCCTTCCATTATCACCCGTTTAACGGCTTTTTCGCGAACTTATGGATTCTGCATAGTGATTACTGTATTGGCATAACGCCAATACCGAATTTCCAACATTAAGAATTCCAAACGACGTCTGAGAGTTGGCCTTTGAGAATGATCTATTGAATTTTTCCAACAGTTTTGATTTTATACGGGTTAATCTCCCTAGGTAGAATAGGCTTAAAGAATGCTAATAATGGGAATAAAGCTCTTCGTACACTTCCGTAGCAAATTTAAAGCAGCGACATGTTCCGCTATCAAGCTAGCATCACCATGCTGAAAGATAAACTTTATTCAAAATTATACATGTGAAACAAATTTATTATAAAAACGTAGTTAGCTGATATTTTAAAATGAAATAAATTTGCGATTTCACGCAGGTAAAAGCTCCATAACTAATGTTATTTCTGAACATATTTCCTTACTTCTGTAATTATGCCGTAAGGCATAACATATGTTATAATGCTAGTTCAAAAAGGTTCCTATTTATCGTATTCTTCACTATCGTATTTTTTAGTGGTTTAAAAACACTCCGTAAGCCGTATTTCGGCAGACGGAATTCGCGTTAAAAGAAAAACGGTAATCCGGAGCTTCCCGTTTGTCTCTGGTTCCGCTTGCCGAAATACAGCTTACGGAGTGTTTTTAAACCTCTGATTCATTAACAGTCGTGTTCCGACTTTCATTTCTCTCATCGTATTTTTTATCGTTAATAAGTTTAATTCTAATATCATTAATAGAAAGATACTAAAAATTAAGCCAAGCTCTTTTAATTATGAACGTCTCTATAATTTAAAATTATATTCAATAGTAGAAATTACGCCACAAAAATAGTGCCCTTCGTTAACAGGTAAAGAACACTGTGTCTTAGTTCCACAAGAACTTATATCTTGTAGAACTAAGACATAGTGTTCTTTTCCTTATTAACGATATGGAGTTCCACACAGTGACAGCTTCGTCAATTGATTTTATAGTGTCCTTAGATACCGATTGGACAAAAATTTCTTAAGATTCCGAGGTAAAGATTTAGGGACTAACATCTTTTCTATATTTCTTGCATCGGAATAATTTGACGCTTTCTCAAAAGTCCTTGCTAAAGTATTACTTCGACGTGCAAATAAAATACTACGTTCAAGACTCTTGAGGACGTCATCCTCCGTGAGCTACATTATTCTTGTCTGAGAATGACTCCGACTCAAAATAGAAAGATGGGATTGCTCTTTTGCGCTTTTGGATCGACGATAAAAATTTTCATGTTGAAAATATTCTCGACTGTTTCATCTCGAGAGAAAGTCCAATCCCGTATCTCATTCGCGGAAGACTTCCCTCTGCATCAATGAGGGATATATCGCAAATGATTCCTCGATTATTCTTGCCTCTCTCCCGAAAGTTATTCCTCGAGTCAGCCGCAGTCTCAATCTTCCTTTCCTCTGCCTTACCGCATAAGGAAAAAGGGTTTCAACCGAATTAAAAACTTCCCTTTTCATCTTCATATCCTCCCTTAGGTCTTCTAAAAAATCTTTGACGCTGGAAATGAATCGTTGCCACGAAATGAGAAGCTTTCATCTTTCTCCTAAAAGGGAAAAGAATATTTATATTTCAAACTAGACTCTATTATACTTATCCTCACCTATTAATTTTCTTTGGGTGTATCTAGAAGCCATTAGGGTTGCAGGTTTAGGAAATACTCAGTAAATAAAACGCATCGTTGTTTCCGACCCTTAGGAGGGACTATCATCTGAGGTCGTAAAACATGTGGGGGTAGTGGAGGTTAGTCTCGTAAAAACCTTTTTCCTTTCCCTCTCTCAAACTCCGCAGCCCTTGAGCTGCTTCAATTGTCTCTCCCTGTCTTTCCCATGATTCCCCCCTCTCTCCACTATGCTCCATCGGTTCTATTCCCACGATCTCATTTTCATCTCAGTATCCCTTTTTCTTTCTCCTCCAATTTCGTAGAAAAGCCTATCTTCTTTCTACCGTTTCGTTTTATTCCTCTTTCTTTTTCGCAGGAAGATGCAATTCTCTCCTCTTCGCTTCTTCTTACTCTGGTTTCCTTGTATTTTCTTAATCACTTCCACCTTCTTCTCGATTTGTCAATTCTTCAGGGACAGGACAGGGCAACCAGCTGGGCCGGTTGGAAAGGAAGTGAAGCATCCGCCTAAGGGCGCGCACAAGTGATGACGGCTTAATTCTGTATATGGCTGGGATGGCGCACCCCTACCACAAGAATTTACATCTCACAGCAAAATAAGCCACTTCTGGGAATGTATCTTTAAAATACGAAGAACTTCTTTGAACCTAAAAAGGCTCAATTTTTAACAGAACAGAAAACTAGTCTTCTCCAAGTCTGTTAACGCCGAAGGGGAAAGCGATGTATCAAAGACATTTTGGGTAAAGTTACTTGTTCTTCTCATCGGTTTTTTATAGCATAATTTAACATTGTCTGTGATATTTTCATACTTATGTTAAGTTATTTAAATTGGGATAAATTATTGAATTAAATCTTATGTTCTGATATAAATGTTAGAACATCACAATAAAAATACGTGTTTATAGTTTTCAATGTTACGAGGCCGTAAAAATGCGAATCTTTGACCACCGCGAATCAAGGTAGCAGAAGGCCAGAGAGCTATCACCTCAGGATAGCTGAAAGCCTGAGATAAGGAATAACTGGGGATAGGAACCGATCATTCATACATTATTCTTTATTTATTATTACAAATTAACTTTAGTTATTTGCGCAGAGTAATTCTGCTTGGGTTTCCTCTTCCCTAAATAAAATTTTAAGACTAAAGTATACATAAAATCAACTCTATCTGGCCGTACTTCGTGGAAAGACATAATGAAATAAAGAAAAGGACTTGGTGATTTCCACAAGATATATTTAAAGACCCGAATCTCTATCTACGTTCATCTACAACAACTTATGCATACAAAAATAAGTTTCAAAATTAATTATTCTTTTATAATTAAACCGAAATCATGAAAATATAAATATAATGTTAATTTTCATAGAGAATTATACATTTTTATTGATTTCGGTTAGATTACACAAGTGTTAGTCTTCCTAAATAGTAATTTAAAATAATAGTTTGCTCGATGAGTGACACCTTACTTAAGTGGATTTATGTGTTTTGATTTCGTTATCTCAAGAAACTGTTCTACAGATAATTAGTCATAAATAGCTATAGCTACCGTTCCGATATTTCTCGGGATGGAATTTCATTCTCAGACTATATTTTCAAGATCTTCAAAGGGTTCTTTTGCACACAAAATTTTCCAGAAATCGCAACATTATCTTTGAAAACACTTAGTTCCTCCAAAACTTATAAGTTGAACGAACAAAGCTAAAAATTCTTCATGAAAATATTTTTCTTTCCATAAATCTTTCTGTTTTCTTTTTCTTCGTTAATCGGATATTCTGGTGTTTGAAAGTTCTTAATGAAATTGATGAAATGTTTTCTCGATACTTCCTTTAAGAAGTTCTTCTCGAAGAATCAATTTTCAAACAGAATTTCTCTCTATAAGTTTTCTACTAGTGAAAAAATTAATTACCTTTGAATTCAAACGATCAAGATTAACATCTGACATGGGTTTTCGGATAGAACGGTGTTATCACAATGCTGCATTTTACAACTTTCAGTTAAACAGTCTTCCATGACGTTTTGGCGTTTAATCTGCTTTATATAAAATATATGAGATAATGTTAACACGTTTTATAGAGATCAATAAATTTAGAAATAAAACTGTTCCTGGAGACGCATAGTCGTCGCGATGGCTCTGCAGATTTATACAGGGTAATTAAAAACGAGCTCCCCCAAGCTCTTCTTAATATTCCTGATTACTCCTTAAGTATGCGCATAAGTTAGCTCCATTGATGTATTGCGTAAAACTTTTGAAAATCATACGGAAACAACGAAAATGCACACATTTTGGCGATTTATAATTGTAAGATAATAAATGATGTAGTTATTTGTATAATTAAAAACTGCGTTTGGATAAAAATTTTGAAGGAAAAATCCTGGGAACCCTTTTTTACGGCGATAATAATTAACCACTGTTTTTTAAGGGACGGTAGTATTAAGGAAGTGATGATTGATACAATTTTTGTAAAATCTCATGATTAACTGCTGGAATGTAACAAAGGAGCATTTTCATCTCCATTCTCTCTCTTCTCACGAAAATCGTAGAATAGCTATCGTATTGTTTTTGAGGTTTATTTGGAAAATCATTCTTCACCAATTAAGCGCATAATCAAAATTGGAAAAAATATATTTTAAAAGAAAAATATTTTAATGATCACGACTTTAAGTGATTGGAAAGTATCTAATTGGTCACATCTACTTCTACACAACTACCCTTCAATACGCCTTCGTGTGGCAGGAGGTGCATGCGCCACGACTATACTGCCCCAGTCTGTTAATCCTGCATATCGTTCGGATAAAATGGAATCTTGAAACGACTATTTCTAGCATCTATTCTCTGATTCCTGAAAACGTACCTTCTCTGTTCTATTAAATAAATTAAGTCTTTGTTTATATCTTCCAGAAATTCCCACCCTGCGTATCTGAGTAACGCTCACTGATTTGTCGTAACAACTTTTTTCAAAACCTATCGCATTTCGCATTTTCTTATTCGCGAATATAACACTTTTCGGAAGGATCCCATACACTATATGTATACTTAAGGTGAGGCCTAACTAACGCAAAGTAACATCACTGACGGACATTTTCTTCGCTCCTATTCCCTCCTTCTTCCTCCTCCTCCTTTTCCTCTCACTATTCTCTCCTCGTATCCGAGTTTCTTAAGTGCCTTCTCACATATATTACAGATATGGGTACCAATGTTAAATTCGTGAGGGTTACTCCAAGATATTTCATCGATTCTAATTTTGATAATATATTCTAATACATAAAATCAATTACAGTATCCTATGATTTATCAAGAAAAGGCTTCATGTTAACTGATGAGTGTATCAATGAATGATAATTATTGATTTTCAATGATTTATTTTTCTTCGATAAAAGAGTTTTTACACGATAATTAGATGCTGAATTGTCCAAATAAACAACGACTATTCATGAATATTAATTAATAATGTTACCTTTAACCTTTGCTTTTATTATTAAAGGTTGAAAAACATGTAATATAGGAAGATTCATCTGCGAAATAAATTCTCTCTTTCGACAGCAGAACCTCTAAGTATTTCATGAAGGTGAATTTAAGGCTGTCCTTTTTTAGACGAGGAGGAATCGATACTGAGAAATGGGAGAGGATAAATTAATTACCTTAGCTGTTCGATATGGAAGCTATATATTACTATGGCGGTAATATCAAGTGACAGAGATGGATGACTATGTTACCTGAATGTTGCTATAAGCATTGGCTATGAGAGTCGTGGAAAACTTAACGTATGGATGAAGAAGTTATTGGAAGGCGGTAATAATGGGACATAAATCGCAGGAAAACTGTGGAAACGAGGCGCGCGGAACGCTAAGGAAAGAGGCAAGCAATCGATAAAGACTGATGCGTAGCGATACGGCTGTTGCATTACTCAGAGCCGATGAAAGCCTGTCTACGTAGTCAATTTACCCTGGACAGCAAGTCTTGATGGAAATCCAACGTTGCTTTCGAAGTTTTCAGTGCCACGTTTTATTGCATACAGTTAACATCTTAACATAATTAACATTATATAGTTAACATAACATACGATTTTCAGCACATACCTCTAATTGTTATTACTTATTCAGCACAAACAGATGTCCCCAATTACATGCACTATAATAAAGAACAACACAATATACAATTTAGGTTGTAAATGCTAAGATTAAAAACAAATACTTTTAAATGACATAATATAAAATAATTAAAATACAAATATACATAAAATATCCAAAAAAATACGACAATGACTATGTGGATATTAAGTTTAAAAATTTTTTATACCTTCCTCTTTAAGGAACAAGAAGTCTCATTAAAAAAAACTACATGATTAGAGAGTTCATTAACAAACCCAATGATTCGTGGGATGGGCGGGAATTTATATATATATTTCCTAAAAAAAGGAACGGCCAGAAAGAATGTTTTTGTAGCTCTTCGGGAAGGCACAGCAAGTCCGAAAAGACCAATTAATGAACTACAATCGTAAAAACCACTAAACACATTATATGTATAAAGATTCATCTTAAACTTCCAGTCTCCGTGGGATAAACTTATTAACAGTAGAATCAGTGAAATATCTTGGAGTAACTCTCACGAATATCTTAACATGGAGTATTCACATCCATAATATATGCGGAAAAGCACTTAAAAAACTCGTCTTCGTAAAGAGAATAGTCGGTCGGAGCGACGAAAAAGTTCGCGGTCGATGTTATTTTGCGTTAGTTAGACCTCATCTTGAGTATGCGTGTAGTGTATGGGACTGTGCCGATAAGTGTTGTATTCGAGAATTAGAAAAGGTGCAGCGAAAGGCGATACGTTTAGTGAGGAATTGTTACGATAAATCAGTGAGCGTCAATCAGATGCTTCTGGAAGCAAGATGGGAATCTTTGGAAGTTAGAAGATTTCAACAAAGGATCAATTTACTGGATAAATTCAGAGAAAGCGCCTTCAGAGATGATGTAGCAGATATAATGCGTTCTCCATGCTGCATAGGCCGTTCCGATAATGCGAGAAAGATTAAAGAAATGGATACTAGGACCAATCGATTCAAGAATTCATTTTTTCCGCGAACGATACTTGAAAATAATCGATTAAGGAAATAGAGTCATAGTGCACGCACCCATTTCCACACGCCGAAAGGCGGCTTGCAGTTTACTTACATAGACATACACTTTGCGTCTTACATATAGGGGTCGCATTTCATACTTCATACATACATTTTTGTAGTTATTTCTGAAATAAGTTATTCCATCTCTGAAGCAGAACCACTTTATAAATCTCTCCCGGAATTTTTCTATGCTTCAATTTCTGACGTGTGTACATGGTTCCATATGACAGAACCATATTCTAGAATGGGTCGAACCAAGGTGGAATACGATCGAATTACAGTTTTGATAGAAAAAATCGGGAGAGAGTTACGTTTTATAAAACCAAGGATTTTAAAAGCGTCAGAGCATACGTAGTAATGGAATTACTTCTTAGACTTAGTAAAAAGTTTACATCAAACATCTCATCGAGATTTGCTTTTACTTTCGTCAGATACAAAAAATTGAGGGTTCGATACGAAATTTGAGAGATACCTCAAGTTATAAAAATATTTGGCAAACTGATGAATAACGAATAAATTCTGAATATTCATGTTTCCGATTGTGCAACGGAATAAAAGTATCGGAACAGAACGCAATGCCTATTAATCTAAATTAATCATTTATTATGAACAAAATATGTCGTAGTTTGAGTTTGAATAATTTTATTCCCAAGAAATTCCACGTTCTTTTATCTTTCGTTATGAATATTGAGTTAGACAAATTTCTCGATCTCTCTTATTATCTCCTTGCTTTGGGTGTCTTTACCAACTTCCTCAGAATATACAGTTACATCATTATTTAAATCAAAATTCAGCTTTATTAAAGAGTATACATCTTGTGGCTTATTACCATTACCTTGGATGGGGATCCGTTCCATTATAACCGATATCCTTAAACTCCTGACAAAGGTTATTCTTCCAGCGACCTATTTTAAAATCCTTTCTTCGAATTAATCGATTCCATTCCACATTTATGCACCTATTATATTGATTCTCCCCATGAATTAGGAGGGATTTTGTTCCTTATGAATGATATATTCATGTCGTAAATCGCTTAGTGGAGCAACTTATTCATCAATCAATATATTCTTTGTTGGGGTTTTCTATTTAATTTCTCTTTTCCGCCAACTTCGAGTAAAATTTTTCCCTCTCTTGGTACGCAATCGATTGAAGGGAGCAGCGGAAAATTGCTTCGAAGGTCTCAGAAGATTGCTAAGTAAGCTTCTTTCTGATTCATAATTAGACGACGTCTTAGTCCGGTTGTTAATAAGTGGAAATTACTACCCACTCTTCGCAGAGGTAATTGCGTTAATGTGCGAAAGCGCTGATTAGGGAAATTATCCTCTCGAAAATTAACGCTATTGTTATTTCATAAGTTCCGTGGTCAACTGACAAACTTAAACATGTATTTTAAGCCCGAGATAATAAAAGACGTACGTCTCCTGAAAGCTAATCCATGCTGTCATTTTCTGAGACATCTCCTTGTTGCCTTTTTATATATCAATTATTTATATTTCAGAATTATATACACATATCCTCCTAACAGAAAAAATTTAACTTTGATGAAGATGAATATATTTCCATTGGGTTAGATCTGTGGTCTTCAACCCTTTTTTACCGACCTACCTCATTGTTACCTCCTGCCTCCCTCTTGTACTTTAGTTAACTGTAAAATTTCCCAACCGTCAAAATAGCTTAATTTAGCACTTATAGGAATAATTATAGTTGATTCGTAATGATGATACGATTCCTTACAAAATATTTTTATTCGATTTTTTAATACGTATACATCAAAGTCTATTATTACTACATCAAAATAACTTTTCATCCTTCTTATCATCTAATCACACACCCGAAAACTTAAATCGACTGGTAGTGGGCGATTCAGATCAGGTGGGCGACCACTGGGTATATTGCATATAAAAATGAACCAATCAACAGGATGTACTGCTTTAAGAATGTCGCCAATAGAGTAAGGCTTATAAATTCAATAACCCAAGCATTACTGTGGTTTAGAAATTACATTCGCACATTTCACGTACCCTTAAAATGAAAATGAAAGCTATTTGTTTATCAATATTTCCTTTAAGTATGTACCTTTTATTAGAACACTTACACCACACTATTACATAATTATTGCTATATTATTATTTTACCGCAAAACGGCCTTCTGCCCCTAGTTTTGTCTCTGCTAATACTGCTGTGCTTTTATGTTCATCATCTCAGCCTATATTGCAAAATCAGAGGCGAAGTTCTGAGGTAAATATGGATTGCCACATTATTCGACCTTCGAGAGAAGCAAAGCGAGTCCTTGGGGAAATAGCTCAAGAAATATATTACGTCGGAGATTAAGTAATATCTGTATTTCTCTCATATTCCGATTTTGGTGGCTTGTTATTAGTAAGTTATCTTGGTTAGAAAACAAAATCCCTGAGGTTCTTTGTGTTTATCAAAGGGAAAGCCAAGCAAGTGTACAGTACAAAATCCTTATGGAACGCAACTCGACCTCTTGATAAATAATCGAGAACCATACAGAACCGACGTGTTATTTTGCGTTGCCCTTTTCCACGGCCACCACAAATATGTTGCAACTTTTAATTCAGGTCGCGTTCCGTAATCAGCCAAACGGACGCAATTCCTTTGGGAAGGAGCCTTTGTTTTCTCCGTTTCAGTCTCACGGTTAAAGGGAAAACAGAGAAAGTGCTCAAAGCTATTTATTCATTTGTTTTCATCACAACTCACCGTGAGATGGGGTTCCTTCGGATCCCAGCAATTAAAAAAGGCCTTTTTTTCTCTCGCTTTCTGTGCGAATTTCCGACCAATTTTTCACGCGTGTCCGGAATTCCATTCCAGTGGTTCACATCGCTTGGACTTTGCCGTGGCGATGGCAGATCATTTTATATCATCACAGACCAATGGATTCTTATTGACTGATAATTTTGGTGATTGTTTTACCAAGGATGAATTGATAACCAATTACCCTTATGGTATAAGACGAATAAGCAGGTGCAGAGAAAGGATTTTTAACGCGAATTAGCTTATCGATAAGAGTCGTCTTGTTTAGTCTCTTATCCCAGACAGATTCCTTTAACTTTCATGAAGCTAAAGGCTTTGCTGAAGCTTTAACGCCTTTAGTTGAGATATTTAGTAATAAGCAATGGAAGTTGAATTTTTCCGCATTAGTAGGTTGTCTAGGCTTTCATTAGGTCGAAGTCTATCAACCCATACGCTGCAATGAAAAACTTACAGTTCCGCATGTTTTCTTAGAGAACGTAATACATTGTTACCTCGACATACTAACCACTGTACATACGAACTTTTCCGTACTCCTTTTCGGCCTCTAAATAGGAACTAAATTCCGAAATACAAACTGAAAATTACCGAAATATGTAGTGGAAAACTGGGTTTCGAAGTATGAACTTTTATTATACCAGTACCAGTGTGTATTATTATTATCGTCATCGTACATACCCTTACGGCTCATCATATCATACGGCTAGGTTTGACCAAAATGGCTTCTCTCCTACTTTACCTCTGGAGATATTACATAATAAAATATTACACTAATAACCGAAAACAATTGATTACGAATAACTTAGATCTAGAAATATAAATCAATATATCTAAACAGTCCGGAAAACACAGATACATGAAGCTTGGTACGAACAGTAGATACAAATTAACAGGCATTCAAGTTGATAAATAAAAGCTAATACATACAATTAGGTATAGATACATACAAAAATACAAAGATTTGTGTTGTGAGGAAAAACTCCTCAACTGAAGGTTTATGGAGAAAAACCCACAATGCGGGAAAACGCACAAGAAGGGAGACAAATAAAACCCGCGAAAATACAGAGGTAACAATACACTATCACTAGTTGGGGATGCAGATGATCTTCAACATATTTTTCTTCACTACTCTACACCGGGGATGGCGAGCCATTCGTCGCAATAGGGCCACATTTGATAACTTGTGCTTTCCCTGATGGACTTTGGTGTAAATTTGGTGCCAAACTATATAGTGAGATTCTGACATTAACTATTTAAGTACGTCGCCGATGGGATTAAGATGTACTAATTGAAGTAAAAATTCATGGTATCATTACTGATGATCAGTATCCTCGTTGCTTACTCTGGGGCTTGATTATTTAAGTGAAGAATAAGGATACATACCATGGGTAACGCCGTCACAGTTCCGCGCCGTTTCTCCATAGATTCTCCACTAATGCTCTACACAAACTTTTTGTGACAAACAAGAATGCTTATCATACTTACATTACTAATCCTTCTAAAACTGGTTTCAGACGAGCTAGAGAAAATATTTAATTATATTTAGGAATCCGAGGCTATATCGAACTCCATCGACGGATTGGCTAGTAACTTTGTGGTACTCCATGACGAAAGAAACAACAACAGAGACAACTTTTCACAAGGAAACTAATTCCTATTTTATTTAACTTATGCAAATACCACAGGAGACATTGATCACATGTCTCCTGTGGTATTTGAATAAGTTAAATAAAATAGGAATTAGTTTCCTTGTGAAAAGTTGTTCCTGTTGTTGTTTCTTATATCGAACTCATTTTCAACGGAAACAACAATCCAGGATATTGTAAATATTGGAGGAAAATCCTCCTGTATGGAAAATATCATTCGATTCCTAGTTTCAACCAAATTTTTGTTATTTTGCTGGTCTGACAGAGGGAAGTACGGAAGTTCCCTTAATTGTAAAGATGTTTCAGCATTTCTCGTTACAGGTTTACATATGATAAAATGAATAGGAGGAATCGATTCTATTCTTGAAACTTTTGCAAACGTGTAAGCCCAATATCAATTTTCATCAAACAGTTAAAAAAATACTTGATTAATCTAAGTCATTTTTACACCAATGTGAAAGCCAGGTCACCTTCAATTCACATTTTGGTGTATTTGGTTTTCAAGGTAAACACTAGAGGGTGTACAGCATGAGATGAGAGAAAAGCAGGTTTCCTCGTTTGCATTAATTTTCTCTCACTTCATGCCATCGGGTTGGAAATCACAAAATAGCTGCGTTTCTAGCAGTGTTGTCGAGAGAGAGCCTATCTCTAGGGATGTGGGTTATTCTTACCCACTGTGAATGAGGATTACGACTTACAGAAGTTTCTGTTAGAATTTTCCATTGGCTAAATTAATCATTGGCTAAATATCCTTTTCCGGAGAGAAGTCAATTTTAACCCGCAGGGAATAAGGAAAGCCGTATGTGCTATTAAAGACTTTACTTTTACTAAAATACGTTATTATACTAATAAATTGCATTTTGTACGTAAAAATATAAAAAGGTGTATGCATACATACCAATGCCAAAATACATGATTACCTTTGCTACATAAAAATGGAAAAATACTACATATAAAAAAGTGATATGATCAAGCGTGAATTCGCAAACACACTTAGCCCAGCAATTTCACAACAAATATCTTACAAAGAAAAATCACTTGGTAACTTCCTCAGCTGTTCTCCTGAACCACATATCTGCTGTGGAAGCTACAGCGTTTTTTTCAGTAAGATATATCTTACGGAAATATTTAGTAAGAAATTAACAAGAAACAAATTTTTTTTTGCTTTATAAAGGAGCATATAAGATGTTTTGAATGAGACAAAATAGAGTGATGATCTGTCTAGATACCGACTTATAGTACAAGGGACATGCTCATTAGTACTTAAAAAATTACATTTTACTTAATATAGAAATGGCCTCAGAAATATTTTGATTTTTAATTAGAATAGGGAAGTGATTTGAAAAGCCGACAGTATTTAGCTAGCCCTGATAAAAGAGAGATCGACATCTAATCCCAGATATGGAAGAAATGTGTGAACTTTTCCATTTCGCATTATTTATACTCACAATTTTTCTTTCAGGTTATAGCTATTGCGAGGTTGACGGAAAGTTAATTTAGGAGGGTGAAAGAGAAAAGCAGTTGAAAGTTGGTTTTTCAAAAAAATTCTTGCGATGACTAAATATGGCTCGTTGTTTTGATTCTAACAACTCTCATCTTCTTCCTTCTATCTCCACCCTTCTCAATTCTATTAGCTTCGCCATAAGAGTGCGCATGTGGTCCTCTAGCATCCCTTCTTGCCATTCCTCTCACCTTCCTCCTTTCTCTCCCAGTTCACCTGCAACCGCTCTCCCTCCCGTCCACAGCTGCATTGGCAACATCGCATGGATTCACCTTCGTTATGGGTTACAGGGAAGGGAAAAAAGGTCTTCCGTCATTACCTTTTTTTCCACCGCCCTTTCTCTTCCCCTCTGCATGCGAACTTTCCTCCGCCTCCCTCCGTGGCGACCTCCCGGTGATTGCCCGCCCTTCCATTGCCCGCAAATCTCTGGAGCATCACCTCCACTTGGGGAGACGGAAGCGGAGGTTCTCCGATGGGCAGATGAGCTGTAACGAATGCGGTTGGCCGGAGGAAGATGCATCTCTTTCCCCCACGCATGCCATCACACAAATATACTACGACTCCTTAGCAGTGAGAAAAAAGTCGGTTCTTTAATCTGAGTCGCCATCTAAGTAACTTTAAGATAAAGGATTTTTATTCTCCTTATTAGTTACGTATGAGTTAAGGCATAGAATCTGCGTTGTGCAAGTAAAAATTGTCTTCAAGGATATATATTCATCATATTGGTTTAAGTAGATGGGAAATTATTTACATTTTCGAAGATTTGTGTCAGAGATGTTTCTATTCCACTTGAAATTTCCACTACCCTCTGCCACACGCCAAAAGGCGGCTTGCAAGGTATTTATGTAGATTTAGATGAGATCAGTAAAAATTTTCTGCCAAAATATCATGTCGTTCCCAATCCATGTTAATAATGAACTCGTTTAGATTGTAGGACTCCGACATTAACCATTTATTAACCTCTGACAGTTTGTAGTATTCATCTTTTTAATATGCAACACCGATGATGAAGTAGCCAATCTAATTCTAACATTTGAAAGATTAAATCGAAAGATTTGAAATAGAATTTATCTGTTGAAACCGTCGGAAATTTGTATGGAGACAACTCCCAGAAGTTCTGAAAGAGACACACATGAATGGAATGAGAATTCACCACCTGATACGTATCTTCAAAAAAGAAAAAAAAACGAATAACGTCAACTTCTGCGGGAATGGCCTCTCGATTTTATTCAATTTATACCCACATTCGTTTTTCTCTCTTTGACAATATTTCGGATAAGGTGCAAAATTTAATTCATGGCGCCCTTGATGGTGAGAGAATGGAACCTGGACCATATCGTTCGTCAGTAAGGAAACCAATTAAATAAAACGAGCGGGGGAAACGCGAACAGATATAGCAAAAAAATTGCGATTTTCACTCTGGAATCCTCGTCGAATGGTGGTTGCGCGTGTAAATCGCAGCGCCCGAGGTTCGCTGTGGCACCAATGTACAACCGAAACTCTTTCGAGCGTGAACTTTATGCACGGATGAAAGTGAGTTTATTATTTCTCGTTTCCTGTCTTTTATGCTAAGCACCAAGTGCAACCTTGTTCAGGCGACCAAATCGAAACGTCGCGGATCGATCGAACGTCAGTCACATTGTTAAAGCCATACATTTTTATCTGTCACAATTGAATAGATTTTTCAAAAAAATATTTTTGTGTCAAAATGAGTGATTTTTAAAGACATAAATTCGTATATGAATTCCAAATATTTTCTACTGCAGTTAATTTTTCCCATGATTGCTTGATTTCCATCGATCTAGGAATCGTGTGTTACGTCCTAACTAGTTCTTTTTCTGATGAAATTTACTGCTTGTTTTTATGAAAATAACTTCGTTGGTTGTCTAGTCGCCTAAATTATGTAAGCTAATACCTTTGCATTCTGTGGATTAAATGTTGTTATTGAGGAAAGAAATCCTAGTTTTTTCCATCCATCTCGTCGTTTTAACTGCTAGAGAGGATATTTTATAAAATCACTACATTCTTTTACAAGCTTGTAAAGTATCGCTGACAGTTGATGACGAACCGCAAACATGTATTTAACGTTTACTACATTGAAGAATTGACCGCTCTGTTTAACTTCCATAAAAATCCATTACTGTGCTTGTATTTCTATCGAATTAGTCTATTTTGGTACTCATTTTTTGCATTAGCCATCGCTTAACTTTCGTGTGTTTCCCCTTCTCTTTTTTAGCTGACTGAAATAACACATCAGCCATATCCAAAAAAGGTTACTGCTCTTAATTACATCTTTACTTACCCCTGCTTTGGGACCTTAAGCTTTTAAATTATCACCCATATCTAACCGTGAATTTCATTTTGCTACCCGAAGTTTATTTCTCAGCCTCAATGAGGATTTAGGTCAGGTCCAGTGCTCTCTTCGTATATGTCTTTATTTTATGGTTTTTAAACTACGCATTCAAAGCCATCTAATCCTTAGCTGCAATTGTTTTAATTGTAGATTAGGTTCTTTCCCAAATAAAATGGAGAAAATTATACGGTCATAGAAGATCAATTTTGGGAAAGTGAGACATTTCCATTTCAAATCATCTATCGGAAAAAAGTGCTGATGATCCTTTAAATATCAATACCTTTCCAAAACGAGCTTTATCTTATGGTTTTTAAACTACGCATTCAAAGCCATCTAATCCTTAGCTGCAATTGTTTTAATTGTAGCTTATGTTCTTTCCCAAATAAAATGGAGAAAATTATACGATCATAGAAGATCAATTTTGGGAAAGTGAGACATTTCCATTTCAAATTTCATCTATCGGACAAAAGTGCTGATGATCCTTTAAATGTCAATACCTTTCCAAAACGAGCTTTTTCTTTGGTAGCTGGATAAAATTCTTCACTTAATCTGAATGTACTACTTTTATTATGCAAAATTATTTTAAATAAAATGTATAATCGTTCAGTGGCACATATTTCGTAGTAACATTCACTACGGCTTTTGCTACCATAAATCTCTCCTCATTAGATTCCGTTGAGAACGGGTGATAAATAACCAAGTTTTTGTGAGTTGGTGTTTGCTTTTCGCCCATAGGGTTAACTCCAAGGTTCTATAAATAGTTGCTTCATCCTGATAAGCCTTCTCTTGCTCCTTATGCGAACAGGTGGTTCCCTGGTAATGTATAACAATATGCATGAGGTTTTGTCGCCTATGAATGCCCGCTGCCATGCGCCATTCTTGCGAGTCGTGACTTGACCCTCCGCACGTCCCTCCGACCCTTCGTCGAAAAGCAGTTCGGAAGATTCCTCCGTTCGCTCAGGTACCATACTTCACCATATGATCCTGAGAGGCGAAGGAATTTCAACGTCCGACCTCTCGTGTGGTCTGTTCATGCACCGCATCATCAACGCTTGAGGCGAGGCATGGGTGCCGGTCTGGGGCGGCTCCCAGGGAGGAATGGGGTATGAGGAAGGTGCTTCCGAGATCCAACAGAAACAGCAATACCCTCGTCCTGTGGTTTCCTAACTTTTTCGCCCGCGACCCACACCTTTAAAAATCCATTACTCCGCGATCGTGTGTTTCAAATTGCTTCACCTCACGTCCAAGAAGTTTCGGAAAAAGTAAGCGATGATTTGAGCCATGTTTCTGACCCGAATTTTTTGCGCCCAACCTGAATCTGATTTTATCAGTTGATCAGTGGCCTCAAATGGGAGCCTCACCTGCTGAAGTCCTGCTACTCCACGAGAAAGATACGTTTTGGGATGTTACCGTAGGCAAACGAAATGCTTCCCTTCATCGTCTGCTCCCACAAATACCTTGTTCCATCGGTAGTCGTAGTCAAAAGTGAGGATTATTTCCGATTAAAATGACATCAATGAAGTGACATCGCGCATTCATCCGTTTTCTTACAGCAATGCGAATAAAATACAGGATATCTCTGAATCAGAACTGGTATTCAATAAGGCGACATAACACGTCCCATTCCATTCGCACTTGATGAAACAGCAGCCATAGATCACTCCAATTTCCCCACGTCCTTGAACGAAAAGATACTGGTTCCGGTGCCCTTCAAGGAAAAGCCAACCGGATGTTTGCATTCGGTCTTTGCTAAAGCGGCAGTATAACTTCTCATTAATCCGAATTTTTACTTCTCTTCGCCAACTTTAAGAACACATTTAATTATGACTTCTTCATATCCCCTTACTTTCGAAGCAATTATATATTTATTTGATTTTTTAGGGATATGACGAGCAGGTTCCGTTGCAAGATTTTCTAGTAAGAGCCATTGTGGCAATATGGAAATGTTGAAATACCTGAAGTGTAACGCGCATGCGCATGGAGCTACAATCTCAGTCAAGCGTTTGGGAGCCATTTCGGGGGATCCCCTGATAAGGGGATGAAATACCAGGTGGAAGTCGAGGAATTTCCCCGGGGCGAGAAAAAAGGGAGGCAAAAAACGTTTTAAACTGGAACGACGCGAAAAAAATGCTAGTGGTGGAGGAATTCCGTTGCCGTTCTCGCGGGGGCGGTCAAAGGATTCAAAATTCATTCGATACGTTGCAACGTTGGATGTCATTTGGATGGTAGTGGGCATCTGGCTGCTTATACGTATAGCTGCTCTGTAGCGCGGCACTCGCGTCGAGTACGTGTACCCAGAGGAGCGGGATTCAGGAATTAAGAAGAGGGGAAAGGGGGAGGGAACCCGTCCAACAGGTTGTTTCTTCGGCTGCAGGAGAAGCTGGAATGAACCCTCTCCCTTAGCTCACCTGCCTTCTCCTACCTGCCCACGCCTCCATTGTCCCAGGGCCCTTCCCCTTTCTAAACCCCTCTTTTGTGCTTCCCCTTGCCTCTACGTCACGCTCTTTCAGCGGCACGCTAGGGGGGGTGTTCCCAGAGCGATCCTACTATACTATCAGTCCGCAATGGTGATGTGGAATTCTTTGCTGGGAGTAGGCACATTTCTGTCTCCGGCAGGTATTCCCGAGCCATAAGCGGATGCTGTAGAAGTCCCTAGAGGGGTTTAAACACCATTAAATATGCAGCGAGTCTTTACGGAATTTTTCCTCCTCATTTACGCTGAGAAAGTACGAGAGCATTGTTGATTGTATTTTCTCGTTTCCGACTCCACCTATCTTATAATATTCTCTCTGTTTATTTTTACGTTTAAATATTCACTATACAAGCGGCCAGTGGCGTGTGGCAGGGATATATTAATAGCGGCACCTCTTTGGTGACTAGAGGGAAATAGCATTGTTTCTTCCTTCTTTTCTTGTGGAAATAATTGAATTCTCCGAGCAGAGGTATGTGCACGTTTTTCTGAGAGTTTTAAGTAAAGCCGAAGATTATGGCTATTCGATTAAAAATACCAAGCTGTTCTATTATTATTTTTATCATAAATACTTAGTTAAATTTTCATATTATTTTCAATTTATGATTTTCGGACTAAGACACCGCGTGAGTGTGGCGTCACGTCACCAGACGCGCGTTGTAATTAAAACGTATAGTAGATTTAAAAAGGATTAATTATGAAAAATATACATGAGAGGCTACACGCCGAAAGGACGCGGTCGGAGTACTTATTGAGTAAATGAACATATGTTGCGCCTTTTTTTTGTAAATTGGGGATTAAAAGAAATTTGAGCCTCCTTTTCAGACAACGAAAATTTCACTGTAGTAGGACATTTGCAGTCAGTTTTCAGCTAATGTGCTAAAGAAAAAAACTATATTATTCCTCGTACTGATAAAATATTTACAACAAGATAACACGGCCGTGAGATTCTTTGACATGACTCTTGTAGGAAATCCTAAACATTATATAGACGTGTTAAAAATTAAATACGCAACCAATTTCATTGGGCATAATTCGTTCCAGCTTTGTTCCAGCAAGTTTGTAACTCGAAAATCTCTAAAAACAGCTTTCCATTATAGGTTTCCTTCTCTTTTTTTTTCGTATATCTAATTTATGTTCGTATACAGAGGTCAAATTGGAGTAAAAAATGTTTTTGTCGAAAACTTCGAATGAAAATCGGGTCGTAAGTCGAGGTATCACTGTTTATCAGTGTGACAATGTGTAACATTTCTCACGCAGATTAAACTCTCGAATTTCAATAAATTTAAAATTTAAAAAGTACCGCAAGAGATTACTAAATTCATACGGTATTGTTAGTTCATGGCTAAATTTCAAGCCAATTTATCTGCTTCAACGGAAAACAAAAATTTTTTTCTCCATTCCAAAAATGAAACATGCCACGGAGATACTCTTTTCGCTGCAGATGTAACTGAATAAACATCCATTAGTCTGATGTGACATAATATTTTTATCTTTATCAACTTTTATTCGGCCATGGAGGCGGAGTGGTTAGTCTGCTAGCGTTCTAACCCTTGGTGCTGGGTTCGGATACCGGTTACTCGGATTCTTCTGGTTAGGGAATGTTTCTGTGTGTTCGTAAATACTGATCATAATTAAATCGGATACAATTTGGATTACGAAATTGTATCTTTCAATTATTATAATTATTATTATTTGTGAGAAATTATGAATGAATTATGAATTATTATTAATTGATTGTTGAAGAAACCGACTTGAAGGTTAATTCTCCATTCTCATCTTCACCTGACCAGTAACTCACGTGCTTTTAATTTCCTCGTATTTCGTGTTCTTCAATTAAATATTTATCATATAAATTATCTTTTCAACTTATTTCCAAACACAGATCCTTCTCAGAAAATTTCTTCCGCAACTTTTACCCGGAAACGCTATGGTCCGGAAGAGCATGATTAATTTCCAAATTATCATACTTAGTTTTTGTAATTTTATGTTTTCATGCTTTTTTGCGTTCTTTTCGTTTCCTCTTATTGAACAAATTAAAAATTTCAGCGAATAGTTTTTAAAGATTAAACAAGGAAAAATTGCGCTTACCGGTGGTAAAAGAGGAAACGGATTGTTGTGATGTACATACATTATTGCTTCAATTATTCAGTCACATTTAAGTGGTGTATTATTCTTCATTAATTTTCCTTCATAGTATTCATTTTTTGCTCAAAAAGCTCACACAAATATATTTTTATCCTGGATTTTTTTTAACAGTCTCTCATATCTAATTTTACATTTCCGTCGAAAACATTTTCTCCTACTTCTCTGTGAACACAAATTCATATGCCTACCACAACTGATTTTATCATAGAACTCTGGGAAATTAAACTGGAACTTTTTTAATACTTTAACGTATTTATTGCATTATTATGAATTTCACTACATCCTCGAAGTTATACTTAACCTCAAAGTCGCTAGCGGCCTTCGGCAGAAAGAGAAAGTGAATTTACATTTCAAATTTCTTATGTTTATCCATTTTTCTTCTTCTTCAACGGATCCTTAACAGTCAGAAAATATATGCTGAAAATATTTGCATATTCATCAAAATTTAGGTCAAAAGTATTCCGATTCACTACTACCAGGTTGCTAGGGGTTTATAGTAAAGGGTAGGTACCCTACTGCCTAGCAGTGTAAATACATGCACAGGTTTCAAATAATATTGATTTAAATCGTTATTTATATCTTTTATTATTTGTAGTATTCCTTTCAAACGATTAGGAACATTGTAAATTTATTGAATTCAATTTAAATCTGGTAATTTTTAATTAATCATAGATTAATGGATAATATCTTTCCACAAACATTATCGGAAGTAACGGTGTCATTCTTACTGGTGGAGCACAACAACGAAACAATGATTGTTCAATGAAAGAATGCGTGAAAACTAGAAAATATGGATATTTTATTCGTAGAAAATAAATAAAGTGTTTTATTAGCATATTTCACAACCTGGATTGGTTTATAGAGTTTTATGACTTCTTCAAAACTGCACCCTTGATTTAGTAATTAATTAAGCAATTTTAGAATAGAATCGAATAGCTTAGCCTCGACTTTGGTCGCTTTCCATCTTGAAGAAAAATAGAAATAATACTTCTACCTTCTACCATAGAATATCTTTATTGAACAAACCTAAGTATAACCCAAAGGGTTGAAACCATGGTCGTTCAATAAAAATATTCTGTGGAAAAGGTAGAAGTATTATTTCTATATGTCTTCAATTTTAGAATTTTGGGTTTCTTATGTTCCCAGTTAAATGATATTCCCAAAAATGGGTCAATCAATACTGCGTGGGAAGTAAAGACAAATAATAGCGGAAATTGAAATGCTTCCGTATTTGATACGGAGAATTGTTTCCTGAATGTAAAGGTTTGATTTTTAGGAATTGTAAACTATACAATTGCGAAGGAAATTGTCTTTCTCACAGACGTGGAAGTGACATAAAAGGGGAGATGGAATTTCCTGCAATGGCTGTTACGCATGGAGACATGACGGATGAACGGATTTTATCTTCCGGAATCAGAAACCATACTTTATTTGTTCTTGGTCAACCTTCTGCTTTCCTTTTTTCGGGGCCATACCCTTTTTTTGTCCTATAGTTTATATTTTACCATCGTTTCCGCCGCTGCGACCGGACTCGGAGCCCATTTATCCCTCGCCCCACTTACTCCTTTTCGTGACAGGATGAATCGATAGTAATCGAAGCGTTTCTCATTCGAGACGGTATCGAACGCGCGAGGAAAATGTCGGCGGCGGGAATGGAATGCGTTCTTTCGGGCGTCAATCGAGAGCATTGCGTGCGCTGTAATTAAATGCCGTCTTTGCGCACTCGTCCTTTCCCTTGCATTTACTTCTCTGAATTATTCATCGACCGATATCGAACTCTGCGCGCGATTTTGAAAATTCTTTATAACGGTCGAAGAGACGAATGGGGCGGAGAGGGCGTTCTTGATGCATTGAAGAGGAGTTAAATTCGAGAGGGAGGACTCGCATTCTTTCCCCTCACCTTTCTCCACCTTCCCCTTCCTTAATGGTGCTTTCGGGAAAAAAAGAAATGTGCTTTTTGCCGCTAAACCCGGATCCCCAGAGCGATATAATCCTTCGGCCACGTTTTTCTTTTTCTCCATCCGCAAAGGTTCCGCAGTTTGCTCGCTCTATGCGAAAGAAATAAGCGCTGAGTTTTGGCGTACGAAATGAACATTTTTGTGCGGTTTACAATTTCGTTGCCGCTGAGAGCGAAATGATGGTGTACCAATGACTCTTTCGCCTTACATTTCGTCTGTTTCGTCTTAATGAATTAGAGAGGTTGAAGTGTCTGCGTAAATTCATTTATCAGCAATATAGGTCGTGAATGAAGGGGTCAAAAAGCAGTAAAAAAATCAATGCCGAAGGAAATCCGTTTCATCCAAGAATGAGGCTAACTTTCGATCCTAAATTTTACAGGGACCAGAAAGGGAAGTCCATCGTAGATGAGCATAACGCAGAAATAAAAAGATCGGTACGTTTGCAAGAGCCATATCTCAAATCTTCACCGAAAATTTATTAGAACTATTCAATATAGAAACGTTTCACCAAGGAAAAGTGGGAAAAACTTACGGATGGTAAATAACTATTGCCTAAGCGAATAATGAAAGAATTACAGGGAAAAACTTTCGTTGATATATTTACTATCAGTCAGGCGATTTTTTCTCGGAAAGGTTTGGGTCGTTAAAATAATTGGATGGTTGTACTTAGCAGGTGTGGACCCATTTCTCAAAGTCTACCCAGGGGCTCAGGGATGGCCATATGTCGGTATATGTAGATCAGAAACACCTCCTTTATTGATTATCCTTGTGACTTCCGGAGAAACTGACTTAAAGACTGCTTTCTTAAAACTGTTTCCTTTTGTCATTTCCTGTGCTAGTTCCGAATCGCATCGTATCAAGCACCTGTTCTTGCGGAAGATCCATGCGCTGTGTCGATAATTAAGACGAAATACCACAGACTCTTTCGGACGTGCGATGGTTCGTTTTCAAAGAACAAGTCTGACAGTTTGAGCTTATTTTTGAGACAAGTATTCAACCTTTCATAGCGAAGAGCATTCAATGCGACAAAATCCAGCAAGAAATGCGGAACGTCCATTAACTACTTTAAGTCTGACGTATCCTCGACGTTGCCTGTCAATTGTTTTGGATCCATCCCACCGATTTTTCTGAAGAAACATGGTGGAGGTAAAACTTAATGGCTTCCCGCCATCAAGTCCGCGGCGTGTAGCGAGACCTGCACAGACCAACTGCCTGCGAGGAGTCGAGGTCGAGCTTAGAATGAAAGGAAAGGAGGAGAATAAGAAGAAAGAGGGGAAGAAGGTGCTGAGGAGGGGAAGGAAAGAGAAGGTGGAGGCGGCAGCGGGGGAGAAGGGGCAACGGTGCTCGGTGGAACGTGAGGAAAGAGAGTTTTGAATCGTTCCTGCGGCTCCACGGTCGACGTTGGACGTGTTTCGTGGTGAAGTAGTGGCCTCAATACACGCGGTGTTGAAAGTTCGCTTTTGCCGCACTTGCGTCGCGTTTCCACCCCTCTGTTCCCGGGGTTGACGACGTCGGCCATTAAGGTCCCCGGGAAAAAATTCGATCGGATACCACCGATTTTGGCGCCACGATCTCTTCGGAGTTGCGACCAACCGCCAACGGTATCGAATGCCTCGCGGGCTTTGCCGTGGTAACCGGAGAGGTGAACCGAGGACGGCGGGAGGTACAGAAAGATCCGTGAGGGATTCGGAGGTGTTCCGGCGGCCGTCGTAAGGTGAATGTGTCGGTGACTTCGACGGATTTCCTTCCCTGTGCCAGTGGTTTCTCCTCGTTAGTTCCCTCGGATACAGTGCAGTGGCTCTAATCCCCTTCACAGTGTGATGCACCCTTGTGTACGACCTGGAAGTGCAGCGTTTCCGATGTACCTGTGAAGGAAACAGAAGAAAAAGGGAGGAATCCGAGAGGTCAAGCGGTCGGTTTCGGAGGCCGTCGTATAATATTCCTCCTTTTTCCCATTCGGAATACACCTGCTACCCGTGTGTGAATCTCTTCATCTTTTGCGTGTGAGTGTACCCCTTTTCCCACTCCATCTCTCTATATTTGCCTCTCTCCCTTCGTCGATTCCGGTTTCCCGCCCGCCGTGCTCCGGAGGGCAACTCGGGAATTTTTTGATCGGGAGCTCTGTGTCGCCTCTTCTTCCGTGGAGGTTTTTGTCGCCCAGACAACAAGTGCATCTCTATCTCCTTCGCCAGCCCTAAAAAGATCCCCCCTTCCCTACCTTTCCTCCCGGCACATATATAAATATTCTTCTACGACGTCGCCTCTGGGTTTTTTATATCACCGGCGTCGCATTGTTGACGCGAAGTTCATCGTGTGCTTTCGCGGGCCGCAGCTGGAAGAGTTGGGGAGATAACCCGGCCGCTGCCACTGAAGATAACTAGAGGATATTCGCACAGGTAATCATAAAACGTATGCTTTCTTTATCGAGAGATAGGCAGTACTTCTTTTCCAGGAACTGCTGGAGTTTACCACGCTATATACCTTATTTCCGGAAGCAAAATTTTCGAATTTGTTACGTTAACAGCTAAATAATAGCGCTATGTTAACAGCTAAATAAGCGCAAATAATTTCTATGGCATAAAAAATAGTAGTGCAAAGATAAGGTGTCATATTCTCAGCTCTCACGAGGTGTCATATTCTCAGCCCATAAACATGACATTGTTACTGCATTTCATAAAAATACTATCCGTAACGAACGGAATGGAAGATCTCTTTCACTTTGCCGACGTTTTTACAAAAAACGTACCAAATACGAGTATCCTGGTTCATCCGCATTGTAAACAGTCCATGTTCATTGCAAGGTCGAGAGTTGGAATCCCCTCATGGGAAACTGCTTATTCTTTCCGATTTGTGTCTTCTACATGCTCAGCATGGTTGTTGCGGCATTTTCATTATGATGCGCATCCTTCGTATGTTGTTCACGCTCTAAATTTATTCGTCCCGCGGCTGGAATTCGTTTGCTGGATACAGCGGGAGCGTGGAGAGCCACGTGTACCGTGATGATCGCTACCTTCGAGCATACATACGAGGCAGATGAAACTTTGTGGTGTATTTTCATTTCTTTAATTCATCCTGCTTTTCAGAAGTGTTCCTTGGTTCTCATTTGGTTGCTTAGGATGAGAGCAAAATACAGAGCGTCTCTGGCAGAAAATAATTGTTTACGCGTTAATTCTTTGTAAACGTTTTACCTTTGAAGGTCCTTTCAACGGTTAGTATCTACCTAGGTTGGATGGAAGAGGAAATGTTAGTCTAATCTCGCCCAAATAAGACGTTATTATTATCATCATTATTATCTCTACATAGGATATGCCACGTGCTATCCTGCTAGTTTCAAAGTTTTTGTTTTCGTGAGAAAGTCATAAGTGACTCCTTTTTACGTGGCATTTGGTAATTGACGTTAGTGGAGAATTGCGCATGATAGATAACTTAGTTATTGTTAATATAGGAAACTACCATGCAAGAGTTAATAGATCTTGTTTATGGAAGTGTTTTTAAAGCTCTATTTTTACCGAAAATATTGCGTTCATCGTTTATATTTGTATACTAACAGCACATATCTGCGAACCGATTCATCGTTCCTTAACGTTAACAGGAAATTTGTATGAGTCAGGTAATGATTTCATTCCCTTTTCCTCCACAAGGAAGCTTTAAAACTTCAAGAGGAAAGATAGTATCGTTGTCTGCTATTGACAGTCGTATTGTGTCTTCCTCTTTTCTTTTCTGCGGAACGATCCGGATGAATTTTGTTTTTTAATACACCTTCAGCGAAACACTGCCGATAGTTTTCCTTACGTAGCTTGCACGTATTTTACTCTCCTATGCTGCAAGATAAATGTATACCGTATGCGGATTAAAATATATGATCTGAGATTATCACTAGTTCAATGATTAGGAAACATTCTCAGTTTTCTATCAATTATAGTAGAGTTGAAGAATTGATTTGTCACCTTTTACTATATGTACAATAAATCATTGTGGATTAGGTTGATGAGGAGACTTTTAATCTCAATCTCGCCTCAAAAAAAGACATCTATTATTCTTTTTTTACTTTTCTCTGATGAATTTGGATTATTACACACGAGGATTCTAGATTGAAGCATTGTACTGAAATTCACTGTGTTGATTCAATTGATTAAAGGCGGTTAACATTGTTTTATCTCTTCTATTAAGCATTCACGGTGAAGTTTACGTAAATTTTAGCGCTAAAAATATTCTCCAACGAAAACCAGGTCCGGTGAAATTTCAACGAAATTAGTTCGCAGATCCGCCTCTTCACCATGGCGTTTTTAGAGATAGTTTTCGTTTTGTTTGCCAGACCGTGAAGAATTCATTTTTCATAACGATCCCAGTAATCGTTAGCGCAGGATGTTAACTCATAGCCAAGCGGCCTTGAAATCACTTACATAAACATTGGAGATATTTCATCTGGCGTCTGCATCTGGAGGGCGCGCCAAAGCCAGCGCATTCGCGATTTCCTTCGTGAAACGCCGAATTCAAATTCAAACGCAAAACGGATGGGAATAAAGAATTTTGCGCGAATTTTCGCTTCCGGAGCGCGTAAGGAGGGCTCTCGGGACTTGTTAGCAGAACACTTGGCCCTTTTCCCAATTCGCGAATGGCAATCACAGTTCGAAACACGTGCGGAAATTTCGACTCCCGGAGGTGGAGATGGGGCGAGATGCGGATTTTGTAAAGCTTCGTCGCAGAATGCAGTGGGACAAGTGTTCGGTGACTTCCTCTTTTTGCAGAATTTCACGTGCAATAGCGAAGTTTGTCGCTTCATCTTCGTAAAAATACCCATTTCCTGGATCGCCAGACGATTCGCGCAGAATTACCCACGGGAAGGAAACAGCTAATCGTAAATTTTCTTTCTGGTCTTCGGACTGGCGAGTCTCAAGCATCGACTACTCGGTTAACCGCAAATTTTCGCGCCAAAATTCTCGGGAACAGTGCTTCCTTCCGTGTCGCGGTAAATGATTCCGATTTTTCCGGAATCGCGAATGGAATGGGGACCGATGATTTGGGCGTCTGGCTCGGAGGTATTATTGGCAGCGGAGCAAAGAAGGGTCGAAAACCGGATTGTCGAGAGAAAGGAAAGTTATCTCAAATTTGGCAACGTCGCTTCGCGTTCTTGGAGCGACTCGCAACGTTGCGTCACCGTCCGTAAAAACAACCGGAGCCGACAGAGCTCTGCCTCCTCCTACACCTTTGCTCCTCACCGGTGAGGATTACATTTTAGCACCGATTCAGAGGTGTCATTACCTTATGGCGCTAATTTCACCGATTCCATGTGTCCCTCACCTTCAGGCGCATGCGCAACTTCATCGCAATCTCATGGACGAAGTTTTATGATTACAAGAACCTTTATTGACATAGTCAGGCTCCTTCCTGAACTCGTTTGTCAGTTGTTTAATATACTTTCTAAATGGTAAATAACGTAATTAGAGAAAAGGCTAGGTGAAATGAACTAGTAGACATACGTAAGTATTCATACGTACGTAAATATAGGTAAGTACGAGTAAAATACTCGTAAAGATGAATTAAATCGTTTTTCGAACGTAAAGAGGTTTCTTTGTTAGTATATTTCGGTTAGTTTGTTGTCGGATTTTTCTCACGTAAACCCTGCAACAGATCCGAGAGAATCTTACCGCAACGAAATTATGTTTACGTCACAAGAAAATGAAAACTTGGATAAGACGTGTTTATGCGTGAACCAGATGGGTGCGATGTTTCAAATATAAATTGCGTTTTGATCTACTATCTACGTTACGTTTATTTAGCGGAATATAATAGAAATATAAATTAAGCTTGTGAGTTGACAGTTTCATAAAGATTTAGGAGTTTGAGTGGACCAGGAATTGTTGCTGAAAATTTAAAATGAATTCTGTTGTCAGGGACCTATCCTTGACTTTTCATCAACCTCGGAATTCCTTTTTATTAATGACTTCTTGTTATCCATCTCTTTAATGAAGAGCGATGCATTTTTAGATGCAGGATTTTGATGCAAGGATCCAGTTTTTTCGCGTAGATAAGGTCGGCGAGTATTTGCTTAGGTTAAGGTTTGTCATACGTTTTAAAATTATGCGGTTGAATACAAAAGAAGGAATGGCGACGATATTATAACGTTTGAAAATGGAATGAATCAATTTTACCCATAAATAAAACGAAGCACAATTTTAGTTGATCAACATTACTCGCCAAGTTCCGTAAATCATTTTGTATAGCCACGCGGATAAAAGCAAATATATTTCACCTTCATTACAACGTCCCTGAGGATAAGTTACGAAATCCTACCAAAATGATCTTAAGCATTACTTAAATACGTAGTATCGCATTTTTGGCTGATGAAATTATGCAATAGTTGTAAATAAATTTAAATCATGTTATACTTTTATGAATTTAACTTTTTAAATGTCTCATGGACGTGATTTTATATTTGGATTAATTTTTATGAGACTTTTTCTTATAGCTTCATTCAATGCTGCAAATAATAGGTGAATAATCTGTACTTGGTCTGTTGTTACCGAATTTCTCACTGTTCTAAATTTTCCCAATACAAATTTTCTCCTGCGCATAAAGAATAGGCTGACATACATTGACTTTATGATATTAACCTTTCGAGTGCAATATTTTATACAACATTTTATTCCATATAGTTTTATGTGAAGGTGAGTTTTTCTCGTAAATGCCATTCTATAGGGTAGAGAAAAAATTCAATTATTTTCTTTAATGCTAGTTATTACCTGAATAAGTTTAAAGAGTTCATTAATATTAAGATAATGTCCCGTCGAAGTTATTTCCTATATTCACGCGTGAGAAAGCGAAAATTCGATTCCGTTATTCCTGAACCATCATTTTCCAGTGGTGTTAAAGCCGCTCGTATTCCCTTTTTCGCATAATTTATGACTCCTTGGTCATAAAGTTTATCGTTTCCTTCTCTACGGAATCCTGGCGTGAATCACCTTGCTGCTTCCATTCAACGTATATTCGCAAAACAGCAAGTTATGTTCTCATCTACGGGTGAAAAACAGATTCTAACTCACTTTCCACTTTAAATTTTCTGACTTAATTTTTACGAGGATACCGTGCCACTAATGGTAAGTCTGGGATTGAAAAAAATGTTAAATTTCGGAATACATTACTGTTATACTTGGCAATAGCTTCTGTCTTAGCGCCTTGGCACTTAGCGAGATTGATTGGTATGTAAGCGTAGCTGCCATTATTGGTCTCGACATTCCCCGGAGTCCTGTGCGATTTAAAGACACGGCCCTGTTAATCATACACGCTATTTGAATAGAAATGCTTAGGTCTCAGTGAAACGAAATCCATATTCATGCATCCATTTCATCTGCGTAGAAATTCTTTGAGTGCGATGATATGAAATGACTTCTGTGAGGGGGTGGGTTAAGATCTGAAGATGTTCATTTTCGAATTGGAGATCGATTGGATTCTTTTTAATCTGCTGGATAATCTGTCGTCATACGCTGGGACAAAGACCGCTGATAGGTCTATAGTTATTCCCGAGGGAAACATAGTGACACTACATTCATTGTAGGTCCCGATAGAAATGGTAGTAAAAATGCAGATTAATAGTCAATTTTTAAAACATCGTAAAGATTCTGAAACCGTATTACTCATGTAATTCTGTTATCATATAAATAATGTGTGGTCGAAGATATAGCATAGAGGCTGAATTAGCATTGGAATATTGAAAAGAATATATAATTTGATATTTTTATCAAGGATTATGAATCAAATTTTACTAAAATATTGAAAAGAATATATAATTTGATATTTTTATAGAGGATTATGAATCAAAATTTTACTAAGTCCACGAATTAGAAAAAAATACATTTGCGACCGGTGTATAAGTAATAACCTCATAATTCTTAATAATTTATTGAGGTGTTCCGCCAAGGATCGCTTGATAACTTTCGTATAATCTGACATTTTCAATGTAATTTAAATGTTTCATTAATGCTTAATAAAACACTAGACTACTTTTTACTTGATTCGGGGACCCTATTATTAAGATAACAGTCTCAATCGAATTATGTTTTCATCAACCCTTAGCATTACCCAATCTTCTGCAGATATTGACTTGATATCCCAAAAGTTGCCCTCGCCTAATATCAGTATAGCGCTGGAAAAATTATTCTTTTGTTCGTGTAATGTTTGAACATCGACAAATTAGTGTTTCTTTGAACTTTTTCAAAATTTTCTTGTTTCGATACTCAGTGACGTATCTCTGACACCGCAACATTCAATATATCGCTAATAGGTCGGTTTATGTTCCAATCTCTGGGCAGGTTGAACATTTGTATCAATAAATTTGTGGAAACGTCATCGTGCTCTGTGGAAGCGGTTTGGGGCGAAAATTCGATTGCAAAATTCCTTTGCCCTCCACATTAGCGTATGCGAAAGACATTAGTATTATCAAATGGCACTGATGACGACGGTATTTGATCGGTTATAAACGAGCAATCACGACGGCGGACGGCCTTGGCTCTTTGAGTGCTAATTGATAGACAGGGGACGGCGGAATTCGCGATGCGTAATGAGCCGAGAATTTTACGAAGAAGAGCTAAATGAAGGCAAACAGTGGACAAGTAGCCGACTTAAGACCAATTAATACGTCCCACCCTTCTCTAATCAGTCACCAATACGAAATGATCTATGCCATTTTCACAGTTTAGATACCTATGGAAGTGATTTTATGCCTAGAATCTCTTTCATCGGTCAGAAATCCAAGTCTGCGCCGAGTTTTCCTTGATTCAACATATTCTCACATCGGGATAATGCATGGGAAATGAAAACGATTGTAAGAGATAACGTTATTGCATAACCCGTCCATTGTTTCTGCTGGTTTATTTTTCCATTTAGAAGATTCTCCAATGGGATGGGAAATTTTCCGCCGATTGTGTTGTTACGCCTAAAGGCAGAACTAAGTTCGATATTCCATAGGTATGTGTTTATACATACGTGTATATGTGTGACAAGCAGTGACGCAAAATGAAGCTCAAACCTAGCAAAAGCTATTGTCCTTGCAGTTGAATCTGTTGCCTAGCAATTTTTAACTGCTCGTAGATTTATATCAACTTTAAAAATAACGTGAATTTCATGTTTAATTTAAAAATATTGCCCTGTAAAATATAACTGCCATATCATGAAGAAGCTCCGTCGTTTTGTACTGATTGATGGTTATCAGTAAGAGAAATATCTGCAAAATCTCTCACATACTCAATTATTAGTAAAGGTTTTAAATTTTTTTTGGTCACTAATGACTAGGTATCACAAGACGGCGTTCAGGTAGTAACAAATGGCTTTCCTCATGATGGAAGTTTTTTTAGTATGTTCACGTAGGTTTTCTTAATTTTTTCCATTTATTTTATACTTCTATACCCGATTATTCTTTGCAATTTCTTTGTGAGTACCATTTGTAATGAAATTTCTCAAATTTCGCGAAAGAGGGCGGGAAATGGCGATGGAAAAACGTTAATATGTTGTGGGATAAAGGATTTTGGACTGGATTGCATTATATACTCCCGTTTTAATCTTTTTTTTAAGTAACAGAAATGTCTAATTTTGCAAAGCCGATGAATCCAAGGCTTGTTTCTCTGAGATAATCGTTACGATATAAAATAACTCATGGTAGTAATAATAATAATAATAAATCGACTTTATTTCAGGGCGAGATTGAGACTAGTAAGTCTCTTCTTACATCTAACCCTAATTGTAGTAGTAGTGAGACTAATGACGATCTTTTTAAAACGCTCGGGAGAAAATGTATCGATTCGTTTCTGTAAATAGGGTTCTCTTACACGTTAAAGCGGAAAACTAAATTATGAATCTATGGATTCAAGCTCCATTCCAGGACCGCAGCCATGTGTTCACAGTCGCAGATAGCAATTATTTTGTGTTTGCGTTGGTGATAAGGAAATTGTTTGCTGGTATTCGGTCGTTAGAGACACGGATGTATGGGAATATTCCGAGAGCGTGTTTTCGCTGCACTAATGGTTTTATCTGAACGGCGCTAGGCACGGATCGCTCTGCGAAAGATTTTTTTCGCTAATAGCGTGCGTCTAATCTCCAGTCCCACGAAAAGCAAGTCTGTTTCTCGCCCAACTCAGTTTTAGTTTACCAAGTTATGAAACTGCGGAACGAGAACCTTAAATCACATACTTTTCTATTTGCTTAATGGAAACCATTGGTTTTCTTAAAATGTTTGTTCATCCCGTTATGGCGTGTATATTTTAGATATATGTTCATCCGTTTACTGAGGAACGGTTTTCATAAAATACCTCACACTGAGAAGACATTCTTTCTTCGAGGAGGAATATAACTGAAGATTTTTGGGATGACATGCAGTGAATTTGGTTTCTGTTCCCCATTAATATATCATCTACTGACAATGAGCCATTTCAGGTAGACTTAGATACGTGTATGGAAGTCATACATAAAGAGTAGATGGTTGGACAGTAAACACTTTTCAAAAGTTTTTCTTTACAGAAAATAGTTTTTCTGCTGATTTTGAGCCTGATTTCTCTTCTATAGAATTACATTTAGGAATTACATTTAGGTAATCATTTTATCATTTGGGTGAAGGCGCAGGAATTTTACTTTTGATATCAATCATTGTTTTAGAAACTGTTGTGATGGCTTAAAATCTGTGCTTCTCATCGAGAGATAAAATAACCGAATTATTTTCTCGGAGATGTACATACTTCGAGGTCGTATTTTAGGCGTTAATATCTGTTATACAGTAGAAGTCTTCACGGGTGGACAACCGGGTCAGTTCTTCGGTAAATACCGACGTTTCTCCCTGAAGATGGCGACAGAGGGCGTCGCCGAAACGTCGGTATTTACCGAAGAACTGACCCGGTTGTCCACCCGTGAATACTTCTACAGCATTATTATATTTCACCAAACATCAAATCCTGCGTCTGTTATACAGTTAAAATATTCTTTAAAGGTGTTTATATAAAGCTACCTTACTATTATTTGATACGTAAACCATACTATTACTTGAAATTTTATCAAGTTATTTTAATTTAAACCGATAGGAATCATATTTATATAAAATATTTGTGTTTTATCCATTTATTAAAGTTACTATTAAGCGGTGGCCACCAATCTGGTTCCTACCACCCGCTAGTGGGAAATCTTAAGCATTCAATTGGGTGATTTAAGTTTTCAAGTTGGCAGTGATATTTTCCTTAATGATAAATAGAGATAAAAGGGATGATAAGGGAATAAAAACACTGATATATCAACGTGACACAACTAAAGGCGGGCGGTAGGTAAAGAAAGGTCGGTGAACACTACTTTAAAGGGACATTTAAGTGAAGAAAGCCAATAGTGAATAATAAGAAAAATATATGTATTGGAACAAAGCGGCATTATTCGAGCAGAAGTTCCGTGTAAAAAGACGTCCTTGAATAATGTTGGTGGTTTTGGGGGTTCAAACCCCTCCTGAGAAAGCAGCCAACAGTAAACGAAAGCATACGAGAGGATGGTCTCTCGCAACTATGCCACACAACCAGCAGAGGAGATTCGCAGGGCATAGATGTTAAAATAAATCAGTCTCTATTTTGATTTGATTTTCGGCGGAAGTATTCCTGCCCCAGGATTTTAGGAAACACAGTGTTTACTTTATGGCTGTAAACCCCCCATGGACAAAACCTAGCTGCGCCCCTGCTCAGGATGGATTTTGAAAATATCTTAAACGCGTCCAAAGTATCTCAAAACAAAAATTCCTAGCAAACCTCGAAGCCAGATATTTTCCCTTCTCTATTTTTTGCTTGCTAAGGAAACAAGGAGCGGTTAATTTATCCGTTGGAGTTCGTCCGCTCCGCGCGTCGTCTTCGTAGCGAACACGGAATCGACCTGGAATCGGTATTTCGGCGATTCCGACGCATTTTTAGGAAACGCACTGCTTTAGGATTTTTTAGGCATCCGCCATCTGGTCAGCGGCTTCTTCCTCCCACACCTCCGTCTTGTCCAACTGTTACACTCACCCCATTCCCCAAACCTCCCATCCTTCCTCAGTTTCCACAACAGCTGTATCATTCTTCCAGGTCAGAGCTATGAAAATCTCGGGAGAATGCTTCAAGATACGCTCGTTGAATTCCCGTACACGTGTATTTAGGGCAAGCTTTCTGGATTTAATTGCCTATGCCGTAGCCCCTTGAACTATGTCTCGCGTGGGATATCGCTTCTATTTGATGTTTGAGAAATGCTTGCATGAGTACACGCGTTGACTTTATTAGCGGGAGATAAAACGTGACGCGAAGATTTCCCTGGAATGATGGCAGTCGTTATCAGGACTGGTTCGTGCAATACCGGAGTCGGCCTCTCCGAGACAGCGGTCGTCCCTGAATCTTGAGGTTTCTATAGATTTCTTTTCCCTTCGAAAATATTTTTGAATATTTAATATATTTACGCTCAGACCTGAAGGATTTCCTTTCCTTTCTCTGCATTATCAGTTTAGTCTGTCTATTTTTGGCCTTGATTTATTTTCGGTATGGTTATCACCATCTAAGATCATTCTTATTCATCACCCTATCATTCTTACAATTATGGTTTCTGGTCGAAATCAAAAGAGAAAGTGAAATTTATGGTAAAATGTAATCCAACTAAGCAAAATATTTGCATGAGTAATGTATGCATTAGAATTAATCAGTTTTACTGAAAAAGTCGAAAGAAACACTAGTAATTGTGCCTGTGTTCCCCTAACTTATTAGTTGAAATCATGCCTGACTAGAATCCCCAACTTATTAGCTTTTTCATTATATATCATGCACTTTAGCATTCTTCTAACTTATTAAATAAGTTGGGGGAATTAATGCTATAGCAGATACGGATCTGGAAATTTGCTAGGAAGCTATTAATAAAGACAATTTTCTTATGAAGAAGTCTCTATTTAACTTCTGAAATGCCAAATGCTGTGATGAATGCAATAGATTGTTAGAATAGTAGAAATCATTCGTAGTCAGAGTTTAATTCAAGCTACTAGTTACATCCGAGACAAATTGCTAGTACTCGTACAGTAAAGTAATCAGGGGGAAGAGGGAGATTGCCCGTTCGTCCTCCTCCCTTTGGATGCGTTTACGGTCCAATACAAGATCATAACTTACTCTTATCCACACATGTCTCAATATATTCATAATGGTGTCACAAAGCCATGAGGTAAGTAGCCACTTTTAAAGTTAATCTAGGGTGACATTTGTCTATTTCCATGTCCTTGTTTAAAAAACCACAGAGAACGGGGCCAAATCAGGGAATATACTGACTACACTATATTTTCCAGAATATAGAGTCACATCTATAGTCTTAGTATAGAGTTTACCTGTGGCACACTAACACAAAAGGATACATCGCTTCCTTTTCCGTTTCAATCACTACATCTCTAGCGATCATTTAAGGTACATATTAGGTTAAATTCCATTGGGTCGTACCGACGGAGGCGAAGCTACTTTGATGAAGTAGCGGTAAATATCATTTCCCGTTTCATCGCTTCGCAGCCTTTCGTTGGCATCTTGTTTTGTTGGGATGGTTATGGAGTCGACTGCGGTTTCTTGCACATTGTCGCGCATTCGTTCCTATTCCTTGTTTTATAGGCATTTCAGAAAGGCTCCAAGGAGGAAACCTTGTGGGCTCGGCGGTTCCGTGAGGTGGGACGAAAATGGAAGAAGCGTGATTGATCCATGGGTCGGTCGCTTCACGAACAGGATCTTAGCTGCGCCATTCGTTCGGAATCGACGGAGTTTAACTCTCTTTCTGACCTCTTTTTTTCCCAATGCTGTCCATCCGCGTTTATTGTCTGCCTTTTCCCCGGATGTTCGTAATAAAAGCTCTCGAGTTTATTCCTGGCTGTCCATGTTATTAAGTGTTATAAGTTTCTCTTCCTAATGACTTCTTAAGTGGGAAGGATATTTGAATCCTCTATCAGATATCTTCAGAACCGCTTTTATCTCCTAATGAAGGTCAGTTGTATTTTGCGTCCTCACCTTGCCGTAGAGTGCAGTTGAGCGGAAAGAAGTTAGCGAAAGGAAGGAAAGCATTCCTGTTTTGCATATTCGAGATGTGAAATTCAATACGTTCACGGTAATAAGTCGCAATTCATTGTCACCGATAATAAAGTATTTCCAGCCGGCGGATTATGAGAAACACAAATATTTCTCAAACGCTTTGATCAATCGTTTTATGAGTTCTTTGCGTGGTCTAAGCTATCCGTAAGTGGGAAAAACGATATTTTCTAACGGTAACACAAAAGTTTTTTAACGGAAAACGATATTTTGTAACCTTTCTATTTTCATTAGTGAATCACATCGTAAATACATTTAAGGACGGGAAATAACAATCTACAGTGATCTTTTTATTAGCTATCCAAGCATTTTTTATCCTCGTGTTAGCTTATGCCTCTATACAAAAACAAATTCATTAACTGTCGACGACAATATCCTCGAAATGTGCAATCTCGATTACCCAAGGTATCAGATAGTCGAAAGCTCGGGTAATATAGAGAGTTTATTTGGAAACATAAACGAAAACAAAAATGCAAAGAAAATGCATGTGTAGGTTCACAGAGTATAGCTGACGATCGAGGTTACGGTAATACTGAAGGTGAAACTTCACGCTAAGCATTTCCAGCGAGAATTTTTATCAAACGTGTAAGCAAAAAAAAATCGGTACATAGCATAAAATGACCCAACAACATGAAGGACTTTATGCAGTCATGAGTTTATGCAATCCGTAATCCAAAGTCATAAGAAGGAAGAGGTGAAAATTGTTTCTTGCGTTATCGGAAGTTAAATGTTGATTGGTATCGTATTTTTATATACACTTCTAATTTGCCATGCAAGCAATCATTTATACAGCAAAAAGGCGCTAAAGAGCTTTACCTATTAGGCCCTAATCCATTGCTTTCATAATATAGAATGCTCAGTCTGAGTCACCTCATTATAATTTAATCGCTGCTTGTGGGTGAAGTTGAAGGGCTTCCGTTAGTCGTCGAAGATAAGAAGTCTCACAATCAGCTAAACTTCTCCGCAACGTCATATTAAGAGATTAAACGTCTTCCCTTTGCGAAGTCCCCACTTCACTTGCAGTCTTGTTTTTTCCTTTCATCCTATCAAAGGTCGACGCACTTATCAAGCGCTATCACGACGTAGTCCCTCGACCAGACTGTGACAGCAGTGTTTCCCATGTCTGATATCCATCCGAATGATTTCCAATGTGTCTCTTGTTTATTATGTTCAGACTATCTGAAGCAGTGGCGAGCCTCTTTCTTGGAAGATGTTGAATCACCTTGATAGTGTAAATACAAACAACCACGCTATTACGAATGTCTGGTGGTATAATATAAGGTCGTGGTTTAGAGCTAAGGAAATGGGAAGAGTACAGAATCAACTTTCTTCAATGCCTGAAATTTAGATTGAAAATAATATCTCATATGTAAATTTACCCAGAGAATGCGTTGAAATCATTGGATTGGAGGTCTAATTTGTTATTTGTTTTTAAATTTTACTCCAGATTGTAGTAACCCTCGGCCATCAGCTAAATTTCCGATAGTCTGACCCAAAAATTTTGCATATTGAAAATTCTCTGATATGCCTGAAAGCATGGAATATTATTACTTTGATTTAGTGAATTATTGACACTTCATACCTAAAATATTATAGTTTATTGGTTGTTTACCTTTTAAATCCAAATTTAGGGACGTTCTACTTATGTCCTTTTCCGGATATTGGTAAAAGAATTTGAAATGGACTTTTTGAAAATGGATTTCAGTTTCGCTCCTAATTCAAAGATACGAGTAAATTGTAAGATTTATTTCGCGTCGCAATATCCGGGAAACAATCCTTACTTCCACCGGCAGCTTTTATTTACGTTCTGATTCTCCCAAATATTCGTGGCAGTCAATGGGGATAGCGGTGAACGGGCCACCACTGAAGCGGCGCAGCTGAAAATGTTCTATTTCAATTTTTTTTAGGAATTCCGTTTTCCATTATTTTTGATAGCCGTTACTTTTTATTGATTGCGTAAACTGCAGAAATTCCATCAGTTTTCGTGACCCATTAGCTGCCTTGTACCGTATTTCCTGGGAAAAGATTTCTTACAATTTCTTTCACAAAATTAATTTCGTTCGTAATCTTTCCTTTCAAAACTACCGGATACAAGCTTTTTACAAGAATAAATTCAACGTGACTCAATGTTTTGCTGGTTACAATTTAACCACTAAGAAAATTCCTGTAAACCTCGATGTGTTTCATTCACTTATCCTTTTTGATTCTCTAGTTGGCAGATCACACAGCTGGTATTAACGTGCCATATCTATTGTTTGACAACTATCGGAAACTAAAAATGGGAATTCTCGAAAGGGCATAGAGCAGGTATCCAGTGCCGTTAGATATTGCTAAAAGCAAAGATCGAAATAGACGTTCTTGATTTAAGTTCTTCCTTGAAAATCGCCAGTAGCTGTTTACAGCCGTTGAGATTTGTTAAGATTCCTAAGAGCTTCAATTCTCACAAAGTAAATAAGTTTTGAGTGCCATAGAAACACCCGTGTCAAGAAATACCCGGCATAAATGCACGTTCACCTTGAGATAACTTTGTTTTTAAACGCGAACCACGTCTCCCATAATGCTATCAGAAAACTAAGAACGTCGCTGGAACTTTCCCTCGATATATATCTCGAACTACTGGTTTCCAACTATTGTGCGACCTGAATGTCTATCAACAAACTACATTTCCATTTCTATCCACGGAGACACGTAAACAGAAATCATTTCGTTCTAAAACTATATATTTCCTCAGCGGTAAATTTAGGTCGGTTGTAATTGTCCTCTTTTTCGAGTTAGCGAACCGCGAATCGCTTCGAAGGACAACCACATTAGAATAAAAATGCGAGGGCATTTGATATGTCCAGATGATTATCGAACTACTATTAGGCGCGATCTTCTGTTTAATGTACGGCTGTCGTGCGAGCTCACTAATTCTCTCTGGGAATATTTTAACTCAGTTACGCATGCATTGTTTCCCATTTCCTGGGGCGACGCAGTAAAGAATGTGCGCAACGGTGTCTCTTGTATACACTTTAGAGAGAGATACGTATGTTTTGATGCTGGAATGACATATGTTCCGCAATTATCATCCTCGTTTCATCTTTTCAGGCCAACGGAAGGCCATGACTGTAAAGGACAGCTTGATTAATTCCTTTAATTTTGTTTTATGAAAATGCGTTGGTTGAGAAATTTCGAAGCTTATTCGCAAATAGGAAAACTCATTCACAACTTAGCTTGCTGTCTACAAGTTAGTTTTTCTACTTCTAGTGGCTCTTCTTACCTAACCTAAACACTAAACTTGGTTACAATGGAGTTTTATTCTTCGTGTGCAATCTATTTCGCTTGTTGCTCAGATTTATTATTAAAAGTTGGAATAAAGTCTTAAAATTTGTATTTTTATACGAGTAATAGGTACTTATCTTAAAGATCTTATATTTTTATTATCTTTCTCAAATCAACGTGTTCCTATAAAGAGAAGTATATAAAAGATAAATTTATATCCTGAACTAAGTAGGAAATGAAAAATATTCCATTCATCGAGATATGGCAGCAGAAATTCAGGTACAATGACTGCAGCGCATTTATCCAATGTCTCTTCTAAAGAAAATTAATATTTTCTATGAATCTGGTCCAAATATTCTCCAAAATTAATGAAACTGGTATATTACTCATCATACAGTTCGTAGCTTTAGATAAATTCCTGAAGTCGTACTCTAAGATCTTTTTCGATTCAACTTGACCTATAATTGATTCAAGATTCATTCCATATATTTTACATTTTAAGCACTCATTAATTCTGTTTCTCTGAATCGATATATAAAGCTAAGAACATTCTTCTTCTTTAATCTTCTACTTTACCTCTGTTATCAATCTCTAAGAACATCAAGTAGTACACTTTTAACCTACACACGAGATTTTGGGAGAAAAAGCCTGTCCTTGCACCTCGCTGTGCCTTCATTGATTCAGAGGTCGTTCGATTTTCTCTCGGCGTTCTCAAATGAATTTGCTCTTTCAAAGGGAGGTCGCCGTATCCATTTTCTTTTTTTTTCTCTACGGCTGTGAACATTTTCAATTCTATTCAACGTCGTGTATCGCTGGAAAGGGACCTTGAATCTCACAAGAAAAGAGGAATAAACTTTAAATGGGTGTTTCATCACCTTGTTCGTACTTTCTCATAATAGTTCACGATCTACAACAACGAAGCTTTCGTTTTTAATGTGGGTGGAGTTTGATCTGTTTTCACGGTTAGGAAGAAGAAAAGTATTTGCGTAGTTAGTGACATGGCCTTATCAGTGTTATTTGAGTTTGTCCTTCTCATAGTATGTTTTAAAAAGAGACCATGATCAACTTTTTGATGGTTACTTTTCATGGACAGTATGAATGATAGCGCATACATCTAAATTGAATTTCTATTTGTCAACGGGAAGGAGGAACCATTTATCGTACAGCAACTCAGCTTCGTGTATACATTATATTAATTTTTTTCTGCACTAAATAAACACTGAAGATGAGTTGTACTTATGAGGTATATTAAGAGGTGGAATACAGTCAAACTTCGATCTGCGAGTAACTTGGCTTACGTGTGTTTTGCACGACGAGCAAACATTTTTACTAAATTCTAACTTGATACACGATGCATTGTGTAACGAGCAATACATGGACTACGTATACGCTGTTTTGTCTGCCGAACGTCACGTGATCACTGCTTACCTAACAATCCTTATTATGTTTATGGATATTTTTAGGAATTGGAACCAATCATGATTATTCAAGTTTCCATTCTTTCTTATTATTGGGAAATCGCTTTGATGTACGAGTGATTCGGATTACGGGCACGTTTCCGGAACGAATAATGTTCGCAATCCAAGGTTTGACTACATGTTTATCTTTTCATCACATTCGTACTGATAACTGCTGAACAACATTTTTTGCTATCTCCCGATTTTAATCAGTACGTTTTCACAAAAGAGGACGCGTAGTCAAGGAGAGCTGAGGAAAGGGAAGGATGTCGAAACCAGGAGAGGAAGTTGCGGGTTCGAGTCCCGGTCTCATTCGTCTTCTTTTCACTATCTTTTATCGTTATGGTCAATGGAAAGTCGGTTTTCCATTTATCAGTAACTCTTGTGTCAGTATGTTTCTTTACTGTAATGAATAAGGGACTGAGATTAAGGCGTGTTTATGAATGCAAAGTTTGAAATTATCTGGAGATTCACTGAGGAATAAAACATGCAAACAGAACCTGTTATGTGTTAGCTAGCTGAAGTTAGAAAAAGGAGCATCATTTTAAATTTACATTCAATTTTGCCAAATACTTTCACAAAACAATATTTGAATCATTTGCTCCAATATAGAGTGTTTGGCAATCTAACATACTTACCAGCTAGCTATACCATTCAATACCCTAAAAGGAAATTTTCATTTATTTTTAAAGTTGTTTATTTTTAGATATACGATTATATGTTGACGTTAATTGTTAGGATACCTTCTTATTTAATTGGATTATTACTAAGCACTCCTATTTAAGAGTATTATATTTCTTCTTAGTTACTTTGCTGTATTATGTTTGAAGGAAAAAACATCGCCAATGCCTGCGAATCTTATTGCGTCATTATGCTCGTTAAGTAGGAATTCATAGTTTTATGTTAAGTGTATGCATGTGTAGTAGTAGTATTGTTAAAGGCGTTTCGACAGAGTCATTTCGCACATAGGAGCTCCACCGGGAGCCGAACCCGGCACCTCTTCCACCAGAGATGAACGCGCTGTCCACTTGGCTATCCGGGAGCTCTGTATGGACGTTTGTAATATGTATTTTATATCAAGCTATAATATTGAAATATTGCAATTAGAAATTCGTAGCGTTAGATTAAATGTGTTGTCTATAGTATTAAAATAAGTAAATAATCCTCACAGGTTGTCTGCCGGTAAGTCCTCGAAACTTCTGTTTCCTGTAAACTAACCAAGCTAAAAACCCGTGGAGATATTCTACTTACTATTCGTCGGTAAAGAGTTCAGTCATTAAAAAAGCTTCCTTAGCTTTGACAGGATATTAAGATTTTTCCAACTGAATCGCTTAATGTCCTATCTCGCATTGCAATTCACAAGAGAAATAATATTGTTCCGTGCGTAATCACATACGAAGTAGCCCTCGGTCCCAATTTCTCCTTCGCTTAACCTTATTTCCTGCCGTCGTCCATCATCTCGAGACGTTTCTATCTCTCCACTTTGCTCTTTTTACTTCCATCCGTTTCAATGGAAACCAGTTGCTCGGGCATCCACCCCCGCCTCCCCCTCATCATTCCATCCAGACTCCCGGAGGACTGCGGCCGTCGCTTTCTCTCCAGAGACCTCTACTCGTGTACCACGGAGATTAGGTTCGGTAGATTTCAGAAATCGCAGATTGGTGTGTTAGATCCATCCGAAAGATTGAATCCAGCTGTTCTGCAGGGACGACATATCAAGGCCATATCGTGTTCTCCCCTGTGCTTTGTGAAATATGCCAACGGCTTTGTTTGACTAATGTGGGATTAGGATGTCCCTTCGTAAGTTAATCCATTTCCAAGAATATATACAGAGATACATGTACTGCATTATATATGTAAACTCTGCATTTGCCTTTAGAAATACAAGACTTTGATTCTATGCGACCAAAGAAATTCATTTTCTCCGGAGTTTAAATGTAAATGTAATATTTTATATAGCTGATAATAGAAAGGAAAGAAGCCAAATAATCGCTGGAAACATGAGATATAGTAGTAAATTGATATAAACATTTTACGCGACGTTTCGACAAACATTTCATCAGCTATTCTTTATCTTATCGTAAAGACTTTAAAAATGTATTAGATTTTGTATCATTTACTATTTAGACAAATGATTTATGGGGTTTTGGTGAAATCCCTCTGCATCCCTCGAATTTCGTGCATAAATATTTATGTTAAAAGGCTCAAACATACGCAGGTCCCTATGACGCAGTAAAGGAAGCGGATGTTCCAACAATGTTTTCGTTGAATCTGTGTCGAACAAAGCGAGATGAACTAGAGGGGAGATTTTACTTGGTAAGGAAAATAGAAATTCATTCACTCCGTGCAAACTTCCTGAATATTCATATTTCATCGAAATAGAAGTCGAAAACACTGTTGTTTACTGCTTCACAATCTCATGCCTTTGTAGATAATAACTCGTGCTGACGCAGTGCTACGTCGTTTGAAAACATGGGGTATTTCAAACTGATTTGTTTCTCGGATAACAAAACTGCTGCAGCAACTCATCTATATTTAGTAAAATAAAAATATATGATTTTGGTGAACTTTTCGAAGTAAGCGAAAGAATTGTATATTTAATTCAGCAGTTTCATGGCTTTTTCAACATTATGGCGGACTCAAGTGAGAACATTTATCAAGTTTATTTCCGAAATAAAATCCGATTAAGACCAGTTAAATTGCAAATTCTCGAACTTCAAAATCAAAATTATTGTAATTTACAAATCATGATGGTTAAGAATCAAGAAAGATTAATCGTAATTTTGCAAATGATCTCTACTAAAAATCTTTGGTTGAAAATTATGAAAGATTATTATGTAAAATCGTACATAAAAACTTCAGAAGAGTTCTTGCAAAGGCTATATTTATGTGCTATGAGTAGGTACAAAAGAAGCGCACATCTTAAAGATGAAATTTGTGTCGAATTTACAATTAACATTGATGACAGGTGAGACAAGCCGCAGATGGCAAAAATTGATCTAGAGTCACCAAAACTCCAAAAGCCACAAATACCAGGTATTATATACCAATCAATGGTATTTGATGGCTTTTGTAGTTTTTGTGACTCTTGATTAACATTAATGAGTTAGAATAGACGTTTTTTCATCAGAAATATTATTCTTAATGAGATTAAAATGTAAGGAAAACGGGTAAGATTAAAATGTACATTTAATTTATACTGCCTGATTTCATAGCTGCTCTTGACTTAAGTAAATCGATAAAATCTCTTTATATCTTGAACTATTTAGAGGTGGTATAAAAATATCGATTAGAAAGTTAAAAAATCGTTTAGCAAATAAAAATGCTAGTATTCCATTATCTTTGCTGATATATTGATTGCGAAAAAGTGTATAAAGTTCGGATTGGGAGAGCAAAGCGTCAGGCGATGATAGTTAACGATGAAGTGGTGTTACTGACATTCATATCTCTAAAATTTCCTTGTAAACTGCTGCAGGCCTCAGTGCAGATCAATTGGAGGGACTTTGGTCTGACGAATTTCCTTTGTGTCCGAAATCCTCCTTTCTTCCTCTCCAACCGTCCCTTTTACCCTTTCCCTCTCCCTCCGTCCGCCACAAGATCCCACTAACCCAGATAAACCACCCTCTCCCCCCGCCGTCCGATATTTCTGGATCATTTGCCGCGTGTTTAGTTGCAGGGGTGTCTGGGCTGTCGGCCTACCTTCATTTCCACGTTGTCTCCCGCGCAGATTGAGAGATGATCCGTAATTTAACGATCGAGGGCGGCCGTGGGGAGGGCTTTTTTCTCCGGAGACATCAATGCTGAAATCCAACACTAACGCGACCTCATTAGCGGAGGTTTGGTGCGTGGCGTACTCGTGCGCGGGACATGCCCATCAACTCGCTGACACCTCTCAGGCAATGGAGTGGGGGCGTGCGCTGAAAAGTGCGTGAATTTCCATGCAGATATTTTTTCTCTCGAAATTAGCTCTCGTAATTTGAGAAACCGCGGATTGAAGCGGGTATTAAAAATTTTAACTAGAATTGTGGGATGATTAATTAACTGTAATTAGAAAGATGTCCAAGTAACTTTACCCTTAATCTGTAAATACTGATAAGCTCAGAATAAGGGAAGGAATTAAATATCGTAAAAATTAGAAGATTAATTTTAATATTATTGAATGATGAGTTTCTTTAAATAAGTCGGAAAGCGATGTATTCCTGTATTTTAAAGAAAAACGCCCACTTTTAATGTGGTATCATTCGTGAATATCTATATCTTTCATTTATTATCAATCAAGTATTGAAGATTTCTTTTTCCAGAATCCCAAAATCATACAGGAAACTTATTTTTTATGTAAGCTTCACTTCTCATGTGCCCTACATATACACCCAGGTACTCCGAATCTCCGATAATTTGCACGAGTATTATTGTTTTTAACAATATTTTGAATCTTTTTACAGATAAGTTTAATACGTTTTTAAAAATTTAGCGTTTACGCTGGCAAATAGAATAGTGAACAACGGAAGATATTCTGTTCGTCTGCTAATCTTAGAAGATAGTAGATTATTGCCCAGATAGAGAAAAAAGAGCTACCTTTTAATTTACATCTTGCAGAGACAGTAAAGGGAAAATTTCCTGAACACTCTCTCAGTTTTAGTTTTCACCATTTACCTTTTACGACCCCTGGATAAGCTGCTGTAATGGTCCATTTGCGAATCAAGTTTTGAAAATATGCTTTAATTAAATACAGATTTAAATGAACTTTTTATGATAAATTCTTTTATTTTGAATTTCAATAATGATAATAATAATCACGGCTTTCTTGAAACGAGACTTTGTCTTGATATTATTCCTTTTATTCGCACTGAAAACCATGTCCTAACCAAGATTCGTACCCGGAACTACAAGCCGAAAGGTGGCATGCTGGGTATTTATGTGGATGTTACGAAGATAACATGCTAACCTCAATCCCATCCAGTCCAGCTAGGATACTGGTAGGTAAATAATGTGAAAATTAGAAGTAGAATACATTTTGACACAAATCTTTTTCTCGTAATTGCAAGCCTCGTTGACTCCAGTCGCAAATCACGAAGATTTGGAAATTCGATCATATTAATCAACTCTTCGCTTTGTTCCGAGAATCCTTCGCATAAGGTCGTGTGAGCTCCGTTTCGTAAACAGAAAATTTTCCGCACAGAGCCAACATGTATTTCAAAGGCTCTCTGCAAAGCCACGAGTCTAGCGTCTCATCGCTTAGGAACGGCGCACCACACTCGGTCGCTGTGGGTGGCAGTCGCCGGCGCCCAAAGATAGAGCACACGCCCTCGAACGCCACCACCACTGAGGTCACGGTCACCGTTCCTTTCCACCGCTTTCTCCACCGGTCAGTTCTTTTTTTGCGACATGAAAAGGTCTCAGCTCTTGGGAGGTTCGACCTGACCTTTATGTGTTCAAAGGCTGCTCTCAATTTGAGCTTCTCTCTCTCATGCGAAACTCTATCACGTGCCTACGTTTCCATTCGGTCCTCCGAATGACGTCTGCGCTTTTTTATTTTTGGGCTTCGCTCGAGTGCACGAGATGGATATGGAGAAGCTTTCTCTATTTGCGCTTTTCTGCTTGTTTAGAGTATATGCGGAGCGGGACCTAAGCTGGGTACCTACGAAATGTAGTTGCGTACCGAGCCAACGTCAATTGCTGTAGTAATCAATCAATTAAATTTGAATTAAACGTCAATGTATTTGGTTATTTTATAGATGTGGATAGGGGTGTAGAAACTTTTTTTCGTCGGATTGGCAGATATACCATTCGGCTGATTCGGCATAAGAAAAGCCACCATCAAGCCACTCTTGAACTGCCTATTGTCAATCATATAACTAAACATTTAAACTATATGTGAGAAAACGTAGTCATTCGCTAAGTGAACTAAAAGAGAATATTTTCCATTCTGTTTTGCCTTTCTCTAGCAAGATAGGGAAACAAAATTATTTAAATACAGGGGTTTGCTTCAAAAAGTGACTAAAAGGCCTCAGTAAGCGACCAAAATGGCCCATTAGGCCTGAAGGCCGCAGGTTCCCCCACCACTGTTCTACAGATTCTCCTCCCTATAGTTATGTCAGAGCTTTCGCGTAGTGATAAGGAGGGGCCTTGGCGGGGGAGTTGGAAAAAGGTAATATCCTTGGTCTATAGCGTTTTTTAGTATTGGTGTGAAACGTGGACCATGAGATAGGAGGATATCGAGGGAGCTGCCTTTGATATATGGGCATGGCGTAGGCGTATATGAAACAATTCGCTGGGATTAAAAGAGATCAAACGAGGGAGTTCTGGGGATGGCGGAAGAAACGGTCCGGATGGACGAAATGAAACGGAAGCAGATGAAATAAAATCAAATATTGAGAGATGATGGACTGCCAAAGTAAGTAATGAATTAGACAGGGAAAAGAGAGGATGTGGTATTATATTAAGAGTGAGATGAATTACCAAGAAGGAAAGGAAATAGAGAAAAAGAATACATCTGATTTTCATGGTAATACGAATTTAATTTAGTTAATTGGTGGCAATTAAAGGAAAAAACTTCCACCCACGTCTTTACTGAGGTGGAGAGGTAAAATAATGTTCAGATTTGCTGAGATCTCATGTTAACGGGAAGTGACTTGATATTGCCAGAATCACATTCGAGGACGTTCTGTTAGTCAAGGGTTAGTTGCCATTTAAAGGAGAAAAGGTGAAATTATATTACGTACCTGTAAACCTTACTGCATTAATAAACCATTTTCTTATTCTCAATACATGAAAACGTGATTATGATGTCTCATACTAGTATATGCCACACTCAAAACTATATTTACTTGCTGTGATATTTTCCCTCGGATCCAAGATCATGTTTTTTTCTCATCGCCACATTGTTTGGTTCATTCTTCGTGCATATGAGCAGAGGTAGAGTACTGAAAACATATTTAGTGTCAGTTGTTTACCTGAATGTAATACGAGCAGTGAGAGCAATGACCTGTAACAATTAGATGCGAGGGCAAAGTAACATCCTCTCCGCTTTTAGCACTCACATAAGCGTTGTTTGACCAGCTTTAGAAAGAAGAAGAGTGTCTATTTACTTATAACCGTGCACATCCATTACCTCTATTTGTTCATAAGAAGAACACGGCAGCTCATCGCGAAAAGTCTTTCGAGGTGAAAATCAACGCCCTTCCCGTGTAGGAGAGCGGATGTAACCGCGTTTTATTGCAATTTAGGGCACTATCATCCCTTTCTTCCTTCAAAACAAATATGATCGACACGAAAACGGTCGACTTCAAGCGTAGGATAACACGAAAAGATAACTCGTGCCATATTCCCTAATGATAAAACTTCAAAACCTTCCCCAAGATGGAATGTAAATATTTAACCTCCCAGGTGGAGTGTTTATATTTTATCGTAAATTAGTCTTACCTATTTCTGCTGTATCGGTTATACTTGCCGGCAGCTGTGGATCCAGGGCAGAAGATAGGGTTTGACTGTAATTAACTGAATTATTTTGTCGGTACTCTAAGAGTTGAATACAGTTTTATTCATATTGCACTCGTAAAACTATTTAATAAATCGTTTATAATGTTTTCAATTCGGAGGAAATCTTTGTTTCAAGCAAATATTTAATCTATATTCGAATTATATGAAAATATAAATACGCTTACGGATGTTACTTTTTCTTTCCTAAAAAGTTAACAAACGTAAAATAATATTCGTGTGTATTTTCTTTCCACTAAGAAGTTCCATAAGATCTTACAAAAGAATTTTCTATGAAAATAATTTGTTGTGGTTTTATTATAGCCTAGCTCTACCAAGAGATGCACTCCGATGCACTCTCTCCAGTCTTTCATCTGGGGATTACATGCACATTTAAGTGATATCATACACCTGTATCAAACCTGCGAGTTTTTCCCAGATTCTGTGAAATAGAAAGTAAATATTCGTTGAAATCATCATGGCGATGCGAAGGGCACAATGGTCGCATTGAATCGAATCCCAGAATCAATTTTTAATGTCTTTCGAGCGAAACCCGCTCATTATTCGGCCGTTGATGAATCTTGCATTGGGTTACCTTGAGGCGCACCACGGATGGATGGCCTTTGCTTCTTTATTTGCTCTCGCGTGGGACGTCTCGCTATTTGGTCGCGGCCCAAGGACGTGGTGCGGTTTGCACGGCGATTTTGGCGCGGAGGAATTCATATGAGCGTGTCCGTGCATTCGAAATTTTACGCTGATAATCTCATTATGCTCGGATGCTGAAAGAAGGCGCGAATAACGGCTTCGCGGATATGATGGAGGGATTTTCTACGCGACTATTAAGGAATGAAGTAGTTGTTGAAATTTGTGGCTCGAAAATGCGTTATTGGTAGTCGCATCTGAAATACATGCAAAAGTTTGTGATGGCTAAGTTTAAATTTTCTTTGTATCAGGCTTTTGAAATAGGATTTGTGTCATTAACATGTCTCCTTATAAAAGTGAAGATGCGAGGACAAGTCGCTTTAGGGACTCATTTTTTCCGCGAACGATACGCGATAACAATAAATTAAAGAGGTAATTTTATTCTTGGTGTTTACATCCCATGCCACACGCCGGAAGGCGGCTTGCAAGGTATTTATGTAGATGTAGAAGATTTCAGTAGTAGAATGATACTTGGCCTTTATGCTTAGTTACCGTGCTTGATGTGTTAGGTCAAAGAAGTCTTCATATGTTTTTTTTTGCTCCCTCAAAAATCTACAATTGGACTAAAAGATCTCTGCAGAGTATTCTTAATTTCATTCTTTTTGTTAATTATTTACTATAGTACTTTTTACTATCCATATGTTTTAGGATATCGTGAATATGAGACATTTTTACTCTGAAACCTGGATGTCTATGAACGCTACATTCAAAATTAAAGTAATATAAGAAATGAATTGAACTATCACGTTTCGAAAATTTACTCTTGGAGATTACGGTTTTAATTGTTACAAATGATGGTAATTGGTTTAATCTAACTATGCAGGTAGACAAATATCTATATCATTAATAATCATCCTTCCCACTTCATTTATGGGCTTACGTTTTGCCTAATTAGAATCTCATATTTGAAGATGTTCATGGCAGTGGTGTGGGAGATTTTAAACAAACCTCGAAGTCCGTTAATGTACGACCACAGCATGACTTTGAGTTTCGAGCCCGGATATTTTTTTCTTCTTCAAGACAACCACCATCTTCCGATCTATAGAAAAACTCGCACCAGCAAATCAAAGCTTCTTTTTTCGCCGTTGCGAATTTCATAATTGGCGAATTAACTTTGAGGTGCTCTGAGGAACAGCGCGACAGATGAGAGAAAATTTGCTGAATGAGATCTTAAGCGAGGCTTTCCCAGAAAAAATGTAATGACTAATGCCAATTCCGCTAATTTGACAGGGAATTAGAGGGCCGGGAAAGCAGCAGCTTCGACAAACAGGGAGTGGGGAGGAATGACCTAGGATGGCGGTCTCCCTTGATCCCTCATGTGGGGTCGGCGACGGAAAGAGAAGGCTGGTTGCAATTAACAGAGAAGAAAACAGAATATACTAAACGAGATCGTGTATTAAAATTATAAACGGAATATGTAAACAGAATGCGTGAATGATTTAGAGAATTTTGGGTTACGCAGTTGTAGCTCCAGAATGTAATGGAATTAATTTTTGGTTTAAAAATATAAAGTTACGTCAGTTCAGTATTAATATATGTTGCATTACGATATGTCGCTTTCAATATTAATGCGTGTCATATTAATAATTTAACATCTTGATTGGGAAAGGGATTAAATTACGTGTGTGTTAATGCCACTTTTCACAAAACATTAGAATCAACGATTTCAACAATCAAGTAAAATTATAATGGCATAGTGTAGATATGTGATTACTTTGATTCCTCGAATACTCAAGTAAATTACTTGGTGGTTAATAATGGAGCAAGGAATACATTTTCTGATTTTGAAATTAAATGAGCAATTTTTTTTGATACTTCGAGAGCTGTACTTATTTTCATGTCTATCATTCGACAACGCCTAGGAGTCGAACCTTCCCTCCTTAACCCGTGAATATTTAGGGTAGAAACGTTCTGCATAATAAATAAATAATATATAATGAGTAAAAATGCACCGAATGTTGTTTACAGGTTTCACACTAAAACTAATGAAAGGAGACATTTAAGAATGCTTCACAACGAAGGTTACTAATGACAAACAACTAGATGGTTAGGCATGAAAAACATTAAGTGAATAATTGTTGGTAACTTGACGCAGAATTTTCTCTTAGTGTAGCCGATGCGGCTTCAGAGATGATAAGCAGGAAATAAGGAATGGGATCCCTGGGTCCTTGGGCCCTCCCGCCATGCAAGAAAACGAGAGCCCTCTATGTCGAAGATTATTAACCTTCCTTTCCTTTGAAACTGCTCTGGAACTAAAAGGGTCCCTCTCGAATCCGATTAAATTGTTTTGGAAGTTTGACGGTAATGTGACTCATGGGAAGAGATTGCGGTTGAAATCCTGTGGTCTCCCGTGAAAAAATTTGGGTGTCTGAAAGTGGTTATACCAGCCATGAAGGCCTATCAGCTTAGACTTCTTCAGAGTGTACATGGAAAGGTTAGTGTAATAAACTGAAAAGAGGCATCGCTCCTGAAATTTTTGGGTCCAATGGGGGGCTACTTGGGTTTAGAGGTAGTTGTTAATACCATAGAGGCCAGGCAAGAGTTCTATATACTCTATATGAAGATTTGCAGGGGTATAATGATTGTGTATTAAAATTGAGATTTAGTACAAGTTTCAACAATGGATCTTTGAAAATACACCGGTGGTAAAAATTGTATATTCATTCATTAAATTATTATCTGCGAGAGCTTAGATCTGTTATAGCTTATATTTGACTTATAAGTCCTCAGGTTTCTACTTCAAAACGGGTAAAAAAACTTGGATTAGAGTGAAAGTTAATCCGCGAAAAGAATCATTCGAGAATTAGTTGTGTTCCTCATCTACTTCATAATTTGTATGTCTATGTTATCAGAACCTTTTGGTAAGATACATTTATTTCCTTTCATTCACGCCTTTAAGGGTAAAAGATTATGAATCGGTAAAGTAAATTTGTAGATATTATTCTCAACTTAATATTCAAGATTGAGTACATTTTTTGGAATCGGAAACGTTGCCACATTGTCTCACATTTTGTTTCCTTCCCAACGAATTAACTCCTTCTACGAAGACTTATTTGAACGAAAGAGAATGTGTCGCGTCGCGTGTAATTCATTCGGGTAATAAATGCAGCGATAAACAGGGTATCGCTAAACATCGTGCTGAATTTTAAGTATATGTTTACGGTTAGCTTTCCTCCTCCACTCTCCCCTCAACATATTCATTTTAGACCAACATTCATTATATTTCGTAAGTACCCGTAAAAATTCAATGCTCAAAATACTTTTATTATTTTATATTTGTGATAATGGAGGGAAGTTCAAGTACCTCTTCGTGACATATTCCGTGCACAGTGACTTCGCAGTAGCTGTGAGAGAGAATTTTTATGACTTAAGAAGAATTCTTTTGCGGAGCACATAAGGACTTGTCGTAATCGGTTTTTACTTCCAGCAACCGAGAATTGGGTCACTATGGGTTGTTAAAGAAACATTTTCAATTGCACACACTCCCTGTGTGATCGATCAATCGATGATTCCCACACACCGAAAAAAACTGAAATCAGGGCCGGCCCGATAGTACAAGAGAACTAAGCATCACTTGAAGTGGCAAAATTTTCATTCGGATGACAATATTCTTGCTCTGTTGCATTGATGAAAATCAGGAATTATCAGAATGTCAATTTAAGGGAACCTAAGCAAGACTTAGGTATAAACGACGTCAAGATGACTGTCTAAACAAGGGAAAAGGGGGATAGGAAAATTCTGCTTTCATCTTGGAATCTTCGCATACATTTCATAACAATCTGTGGTCAAAATGAAGAAGAATGTGGAATTGTCTAAAGAGAGAGAAAAACGAGAAAAAGGCAAGTGAATGAGATAATGAATAGAGAAACACGTAGGTAAAAATTTATAAGATTTAAGTAAGATTTGTGGATGTCTAAAGCTACAAGAAAGTATTCAAGAAAATTATGAAAATAAACGAGGCATATGAGAGCTAGAGAGATAGGTATGGTTGTAAAGATTTTCGTACCCGTAATATCGAAAAATTCATCCCACGTCTTTGGAGGCTGCGAGGCATTTTCTGTTTACAGTACCATTCCAGATCACGGTTTATTTTCCGCGATCTTTTCCACAGCTACACAACACGGCATATTGTTTCTCAACTGACGGAGTTGGAGGAAATGACGAAACAACAAAAGGTGGAGTACGCTTTTGTGGAAGAGAATCGAAAACGAGCTCCGGATTTCAAATCTCTAATGGAATGAGAACCTTCTCTTTTTGGTCTCCCGGGTGCGCAAATTCCATCTTTTTTCTAGCTCACCTTTTCGACACCGCCACGAAATAGCCTTCCTTTCCTCCCTCTTCTCTCCTTTTCTGGCGAAATGAACCTCTCTGTCTTTTGGCCTCGCTATCTGCCCTTCGTGATTGCCTCTTTTTTACGATAGCCCGCTTTCGGCCACCCGCAAGGGCCTCTCTCGGCTAATCCGGGAACTAAAGTCACGCAAACTTGGCAATTGCTAATGCCTCAACGCTCGCACACCTTTTACGGTTAATGAACTTTGCGACTTCTCTTACTCTCCCCTCTCTCTTTCTTCAGTACATTTCTCCCTTTCTCTCCCCTCCTCTCTCTCTCAGTCCCCAAATTAAATTTCGCCGGCGTTCGCAAACCGGTTACCTCATCTTAGAAAATCCCGAGCCAACAAGGAGGAGGGGGCTCAACAAAAGAGATCGCGTCTATCGATGCAACGTTATTTTGAAAGGAAATATGTTCATTTTCTAGGCCGTTTTCTTTGCGTTTCCCAATCCTTTGATTACGCAGCGTGGGTTCCTTAGACTTCCGAGGATGAGGATTTCGAAATCAGGATGCTATAAAATATGTAATCGCCATTGATTTTGTGCTTCCGTTGTGGAATTTCATTCGTAAAAAAGGGCTTAGAAAGCTCGAATAATCTTTAATAATAAGGTTGAGTGGCGAATTCTTCTCGAAGTTATATCCAGTATGCTGTATAAAATCCCAGTTTTATCTGTTATTCGGGACAGCTTATTTATAATTATAATATCATTATTTCTATTTAAAAGAAATAAAGTACTGCTTATCATAGGTCCTAATATTATAAAGGGTCAGTTTACATCAGTAATCAAATTGCAAGAGCCTTTTCCTTCGAATAATGCCAATCGAAAGTATATCACGACTTGTCTGCGAGAAACTCCTTACTTTTCAACCATTTCCATAGGAAATGAAGCCCTGCTCTAAAGATACTAATAGTTCTACATAGAATTCCCAGTTTCTAAAATAAAAGTACGCGGAAATGGAGAACGGTAAAAGAATGAAACAAATGTTAAGGTAAAAGAAACATATCCACGAAAGACTTGCTGATTTTAACACAGTCTATGTTTCATTCCTCTATCGATTGCCGTTTTCGAGTAAATTCATTTTAAAATCAGAGAATCCTTTGTGGGACACCCCGTAGAAAAAGAGTAGGATAGGGAACACTGTAAAATGTATTGTAATTAACTTTGGTCATTTCTTATATTTTCAAGTATGAAGCACCGCTAAGTTACGACTTCGCAGATTGATTTTATTTAGAAGACGAATAGATAAAGAAATAGACAGTACTGTCTATATCCTGATTTCTTACAGGTAAATCTACAGCGGATATCTACTGATTCGACTTCGACTCTGATACGACAACTTGAAGGTAATTTACGGAATATATAGGTAGATAAATAGATAATTTTTATTTCTTTCCTCAAACAAACTTTTACCATAAGAATTCACCAAGAAAAACTAGACAGCTTTAAGTGGCCTTTTAGGTTATCCTGTGCTGAGACAACCATCACACAAAGAAATACTTGCGTTGCAGAAAAAAACTGAAATATCAAGTCAACACCGAAAGAAAGATTCAGAACTGAAAACACAGAACTACCGAATTCATCGCTTTAAAAAGCGGACAAAAAATGAAGAAATCATCAAAGGAAAGTAATGGCATAAAATGTAATATGAATAATAAAATCTACGGAGGCGGCCGTGATATTGTGGAAATTCATGTTATTACACAGATATGTACTTTTTCTTTTGCTTTTACTTTAAAGTACATATTGTATGAATATGTGAATTATTGAATGTGAATGAACATCTAACTGAAGATCCTCACTGATAAAATTTTTAAACATATTCATATTATACAACACAGATATGTACTTTTATCCACAGCAATTTGCTGTGGAAAGAGTGTACATATACGTGTAATTATAATTAACATCCCGATTTAAAATTTTTAAAGTAACATCCACGAGTAGGAGAACGATGCACTCGCTTTGATAAGGCTTTAGTGTTTCTTGTGATTATCGCTAACGTTGTTCCAGCATTGGCTAACTAATAAGCTTCCTAAAAGTTTGGGCTCACATTGGTCATTTCTGTCATATCGAAAATTATCGGTTGTCTCCATTCTAGTACAAGATACCCCTAAGCGTTCTAATAAGTTTTATTTTAATTTCATGCTGAGTTGTATGGGATCGAGGTATTTCCAATTCCGATTCATCTTCGATCGAGTTTAAAATATTTTTACTTTGCAGTCACGTATTTTGGCTTTGATCGGGTGGAAGTTTTGCTAGATTTTCCTGCATTCGTATTGAATTCCAGCCTAACGGCCAGCTCATTATCCACGACAATTTAATCGTCTCTTACGCATTACGGTTTCTGTGGAATTCACCATGAAGCGAGCAGTTTGTATCGAATACGTAAATTCCATTACTCGAATAAATCAGCCTTTAAAATCAACGAGAGCTGCATTAAGTATCACTCGGAAATTTGTTTTCGTAATATCATGATTGTTCTTTTCTCATTTATGCCCGACTAATCGAGTTAGTTTTAAATTGTTTTCCGAATCATGTTGCGCATGATCTTTTTTGGATTACCCCAACGAATAGCTATAAAACTGGAATTGAATTCGCGGAAGAATGAATAATCATGTTTTGTCCAATCGTTTTGAAAGCATCCATCCAATTTATCTCCGCACACCGTGTTTCGTCCATAATGAAGGAGATTATAACAGCCGTTCACTAAATAACGTTACATTAACTCAATTTAAACATGCTCCCTGTTGATTTTTTCGATGATTCTCTCAAAATGTGACTTATCAGTTGTATCCATGAAATGTATGAAATGTATCCACTGAATAAACGAGGCGATTATGAGTCATGATTATACTTGAGTTTATTTTGAAGCTTAGCAGAGAAACGATTCAAAAATCAATTCTGGAATGTCAATATTAAAACGTCCGTAACTAGCAGTTGTACGCGTATAAAATGAGGTAATTTCAAATGCCTGTATGTTTCAGCTTTTATAGCTTCAAGACAGGGTAGGGTAATTAATCTGTGGCAACCCTTTCTGATTCATTTTTCATAATAGCGAAAATATCATTAGTTGCAACTACTTTTTCAATGCATATTTCACTTTCTCATCCAATAAGACAAGGAGTTATTAAAAATCTTTTTTGCGTAAATGCGCTAAATCAGGAGCCGATATCCTCCTACTTTCAGGAAACATGCGGTCAATTCATCTCACCTTGAATTATAATCAGCAACTATTCGTTTCTGAGTATTGTTTTTGAGTCAAATGAAGTTAAAATAGGAATTCTCCCTCAGTGTACTTGGCGATTAAATTCGCTTTCCTGCCTTTAATTGCAAAGCTGGACTCTTGAGAACATATGATTCGTTGGTCGAGTTCTATCTATAATTTGGTTTTCATTTCAGGCGAGGAATCAACTCAATGTGTAAATAAATACGTCACTCATTGCGATCTGATAGGCTTAATCAGCCTAATGGCTTTATGACACCAGTCTTAGAGGATATATCTAAGAAGAGGCTAACAAGTCTAAACACCTCCCTCAATGAAAGGGTTGTCATTTTGGTACATACGAGATGCAGTATCTTCGGAGTTGCTGAGAGTTCTTGAGAATGGAAATTAATAAATAATAATTTAATGTATAGAAAATCAAAAAAGTATCGGAGTTGATTATTGGAAAGCTGGAATTCTTTTTCAGACTATAAAATAACTGGAATATTCCACTCTTTAACTCATTATTCGAAAGTTTCTAATCCAAAGCAATGGGACTTTATATCAAGAAAGTTTACCAACGAAGACTTTTCCCACACATCCTAAACCAACAATGCATATTCACTGCCAAGGGAAGGTATTCTAGGTAATTCGAAAAGCCCCGTGATATATTCCTCGCCAAACATCCACCTTCCGCTCCAAACTTAGAAATTCCTTCGATGAAGTAGTTAGCGTTCCTTTCCAGAAGCCCTCCATGGAAAGGGAAAAAAAGAAGTTACTGGGTTCGCATGAGAAGTCTCGCGCGGAAAAAACAGCGCAAGCAGGAAACGTGACTTGGGAACTCGGCGTCTGAAACTTCTCATTACGAATTTCATATGCATTCGGCGTCTTAATAATTCGCGCGGATTAAAGGCATACCTCCCGCTGCAACGGCTGGGGGCAGATTACTATCTTCAAGGCTAAAGAGGACTTAACGCGACAAGGACATCGTAACGCAAGGGAGTCGATGGTTAAAACAGAGGTTTAGGTCGGATGAGGAAGGAGTTAAACATGCGATTGGTAAGACGTTGGAGGGTGGGTATGGAGGTGGGGTGTCTGAAGTGCGTAGGTGGAGGTACTACAATCAAAAGGAAGGGAACCGAGTTGCGGTCTGCCGTTCGAAGCAGCAGAAGAGGTAACCCGATATTACGGTACATGGCCTGTCTTAAAAACCGCATTTTCCACCTGCCGGGTCGGGGGATCGAAGCCCTGTCCCCCGATTAGCGGAGGCATAACCGTGGGAGCGGAGAGAACACCTTGCGACGAGAAGGGGGTTAGGGTCAGACGTCGGCATGCATTCGCTCGTTTTGTTCTGCTGGCGGGCGTGAGAAGAACGGATGCTTTGGGAAAAAGGGCTCAAAGACTCACGTGATGACAGAAGGCCTTTGTCGGGCTAATTTCCGCAGTCCGAGTTATATAACGTTGGGCCTATAATGGATCTTCGTGCGTTGGTAAATTATGTCGGCGGTAGAGGAGGGTTTGGAATAATTCTGTTTGTTGATGAAATTTTGAAAACGAAGCGAATTTTTATTGCCCAAAGAGAGAAAATAGCCAGATTCAAGCGTTCCAGTGTATTCCACGTGGAATATCATCTTAGTAAAACGAGTATCTCGCTCATCTTTACAAAGACCGGTCATAATGGCTGTTTCTGGAGTCCTAGGTTGTCCTGTATTGAGTTAAAGCTAGTCGTTTTCTGAAATTTGGTTAAGTTCATTGTGGTTTCTCATATAGAGTTGTCGGCCGTGGTTGTTCGGATTTACTGCTGAGTTCCTTATAACGTGATTATAGCCACAGAAAATAGATAAATAATTGGTTAATTGCTGATAGTTTATACCTGAATATCATTCACACTATTCACTCTTGGGGTAAGTGCGATGTTTGTGTCATTTATTCGCATTACTTCGCTATACTTTCCTATACTTGCTCACATCTACCGCTTTTAACGCATCCAAAAATATTTTCATAGCAATCTTAAAGATGTGTGAATCTGTTACTCTTCCGGATTCCCTTGGACTGTTCATGCATGTACTATTTCTATAATATCATGTAATGTGTTTGCATTATAGTATACCTGAGTATACTACTCGAGTAATTATAAATCATAAAAAACGTAAAAAAGAGTGAATCTAATCTCTTCACCGAACATTTTTTCCTAGCTTAATGCAAGAAAAATTAGAATTATTTAAATAAACCAATCATACGTTATAGTTGTCAGCTTTAGGAAGCTTATTGAGCTCAGATCGTATTTCCTCTGTTTATTTTACGTAAGTTTACTTGGCTTAATATCTTACTAGATGATTGATTCTTTCCTTTAATTTCTTCAATCAGTTTTTGCTAATTAGCAATAGACATCCCTTGCTCACCTAGTTTTCATGCTTGCGCGCGATTTTTTTGGTACTTTTTGCCAATGTGCAACATGAACTGGTAACGGAACAGAACATATCCTAATATATTTTCAACTGAGAAATCTGATGAAAGAACCTTCGCGATCTGTTAATTCCTCATCTTTCCCATCCCTAAATTAAAAATTTATATTCGTAAATTTGCATTTCCCTTACCTTTGAGAAAAAGTTGAGCGCTTATTTCCGTACCTCTTTTTCGTAACTATGGTAATTTTCCCGATGAAACTTTTTCCCACGGAAGCCTCCTCCTTTAATACCCTTTTCCGGATATTAAATTATGATCAGCTCATAACTTTCTAAAGAGATAACTGCGCACAATTTTGGATGCGACGAAAAATATTCATCCCTCGGCTTCGAAATTAGGGAAAAAGAGTACTCATGTCACTTCCATCTTTTACTACAAAGCGTCACTCGTGCTCAAAAATTCCTTTGAAGTGCACGATTGGATTAGACGGCGGCCTTCCTGAGGCCGAACATCATCCGTAGTCACCGCACCGTAACGATGGCAACGCGGCCTCTGCGTTTCTCATCAATCTTTCAACAAAGGAGGCGAAAAAGGGGAGCGTCCAAACTGGAGTCTCTAAGGTACGCCCTCCAGGAATTCACTATACCTTTCACTCGGTCCTCCCACGCTCACGATCTCACCGGACCGTGGAGGGTGGTTCCGAATGTGCGTAATTAAAAAAGAAGGTTACTTGTATCATCGAATTATAATTAGCGTCCGTGGCTTCGTTTATGGCAAGAAAGATTCACGAATCTCAAGGGAAAGGGAGTGTGTAATTGATCATCAATTCCAGTGATTCCGGAAGTGGACGATGTCTGTATTTATCCCGAAGGCTAGTTTGAACCTCTAGTATCAATAGCTCGGAAGAGGGAATGAGGCTTACATGGCAAGATGAGGAGTGAGGTAGTTTTCCTTAGCTGTCCTCTCTGGGTCAAAATGCTATGGGTGGGAAATAGCGATATAAGTTTAGCGCATACGAGTGTAGCTCGTACAAGTTATACTTTTCATTTATTTTTAAGTGACTAAAGGGAATGCCATGATTCACCATCACTCGTACCTCAGTAGCTGTCAGGTATTCTTATCCATTCACAAAACAGAGACTAAATTATACGAAATATACATCTTATAGCATGATTGTACAATATATGCGTTCTGCCTTCCGGTAGGTTCATGTGCCTTAATATTCTTAATCTAGTCAACGCCATTTCTTTCGCTTCCTGGTAACTTACCCCACCCTTTATGTCATGTAACAACTTCTGTCTTTGTCTTCCCCTCTGCCTTTCCCTTTGCATTCTACCTTCAATTACATTCTTTAGCATTCCTTCTCCTTTCAACATTTGACCAACTCATTTGGTATGGTGGTGGGGTCTAGGAAAAAAGGTGTCTTTATATTTAAAAGAAACCCCCGATACATAACCGATGTAATTATGAACGGGTTTATACTCAAATTACCTATAATCTTATGTGGTTATTGTCTCCGGTTTTTTCCGCTGGAGGTGTTTTCCAGGAACTTTTTCCCTGGAGGCTCTTATCCGGTTACCATGTTAGCCGGAGCAAGTGAGCGAATTGCTTTCAAATGTATGGCGAGATATTATTTACGAAATGAGTGAGGAGAATTTGAATGGTTCAACAGGAAGACGAAGATCGAGAAAGAGAGAGTTGATTGTGGTGAATGAGATGATGAAAAATGATACGTAACTTTAGAATAAAATAGGATGAATAAGGAGATTAATGGATGAGAAAGAAACATGAAAGTATAGGAAAGTAGGCTAGAGGTTTTGGAATGAACTATGCAAATTTGCTTATCCCGAAAGGAATAACGTTATTTATGTGTACTTTTAGTCTATGGTTGGATGAGGAGAATTGGAAGAAAATTAGGAAACACTGATCTATTACAAGGATATGGTTCTGTTACCTGAAGCTCGTTTGTTGATGTGCACTGTTAATTAGATATGCCCTAGGTAACACGATACAATTGAGGCCTCGGTTTCCCCTATTGTGCGAGTGTCCTTCGAATAATAATATGCACGCCAAGCGTAATTTGCTTGATATTATTCATCATCAACATCAACCCATACTCCGCTAGTGAAATAATTTCACTTACCTTGAAATGAGCCAACAGAGACTAATTAATTTAGTTTACGAACTCCTCAGTGAAGCGTCAATTGTTAATTACTTCATTAGGATTGTAAGGAAGCGATTTAACTATCTCGATAGTTCCACATAAAATTATTTTATTACTATCACTATTATTTTTTCTGTTCGTGTTTGTTTTGAATACTGTTTCTGCATATTTAAGTAATATTTGATTGACTTATATCTCCATTCTTAGTATCGCATCTTCCAATTTTCCTTTATAGATTGCAAAAATATTTAACTGGCACTGTTTTTAAAAGTGATTATGTGGTACTGAAAGGAAATAACTCGAAATGATTTACTCACTCTAGGACTATTTCTATACCTCACTAGAATAAATTCTTCTGTGATATAATTAAAGCACTTATTCCTTTCAGTTAGAGAAAACTTATCTTTGATGTGATGCAAGGATGTTTCGAAACTATTGAGTAGAACCGACTTAGAACCATTCAGACTGCGAGGAATGGGATTAGATGATGAACAGTGGAAAAGAAAAGACATTTTATTGTTTCATAAATTGACTTGCAGAGATATTTTTATTGAATTCAAGCCTTAGAGAGGTTTTGAACAGTTCCATTTGGAATTCTTTAGAATAGAAAGAGAAAGTCTCTCCCATGAATATTTAGTAATCTATTTAATGTTCTGCGGTAGATGTCGGAATGGAATAGTATATTCTCCAACAGTAGGAATGCTTTGAAAGTTGTGTGTGATTTCTCTAATGATTTCGGAGAGATCTTCCTGCTATCAATCATTCCATTGGTGATAATCCTTCCTCTGTCATTGTTTGGAGGATCGTCGTTTGTTTTCCGTAAGAACGTTCCCGTCGCATTATGTTTCTCTCCTGAATTACACAACTCTAAGGAAGGACATAGATGCCATACCTCAACACGTAACGGTTCATTGATTGATGTTGCGTGTAACCCATCAGTAGGCTCTCCCTTGTATCCGATTGTGGTTTCTCCAGCCATTCAAAGTGACTCAGAAACGGAGGAAATTATTGGTATAGGAACTAATGAGAATCGAATATGACCTAAGCAACGGTTAACAGAAATAAATAAGAGAAGAATATTCGATTTCTTGCATGGGTACGGAGAGGGTGGAGGTGATGTGGGTCCCGAATAGAGTTAGGAATTTCAACTCGCGTGCGGTATGGGGTCTGAGGTCGAAGTGTTTGGCAATCGGATGGAAAATCGACTGTTAGCGTGTTACTTCCCTCAAGAGAGATCTGGCGCTGTTGCGACATGACTTCTACAGGAATTGTTGCGGAATGGCGTTCGAATTCCTTTGAGAGCTCCTCTTAGGTGTTTCCCTTTCTTTTTATCTGTCACCGTTGAAGTTTCTTCATTGGCATTTTCTCTTCATTTCACCTATGTTTTATTCGTGTCACCTCAGCATCCTGATACTTGGCCGATTGATCTTTTGTAATCATTGTAAATATTACAAAGACAAAGAAAAACTTATCGCTAGTAATATCCCCAAAATAATGATTATTTTGTGGATGTTACTAAGTTTTTCTTTATCTTTGTAGAATGTCTTTCCACGAAGTCCGGCCAAAGAATCTAGAATTTCTTGTAAATATTGATCTATCTTCGCTAATTAAATTATCTAGGGTATACGCATTCATTACTATTGTTACTGAACTATGAATGTACTCGTCACATTTTGAAATGCAGGAAGAATTATTGTTATCATCATTATCCAATTCCAAACTGAGGGTAGTATCCGTTGCTAGTTGGTAAAGTGCAGAATATAAGTAGAAACAACGACAACGATTCAAAATAAACATATAAATGTGAGTGGGACTCATTTAATCTGTTTGGTACTGCTTGAGAAGTGAAGGAAACCCCTCAGAATCGGTTAATCTCTCAAGCAATACATTTCTATAACTTGGAACGTTACAATAGTTCAAACACTATAAGGATGTTAAATGGAATACACTCATCATACTAAAGAAAAGACTTACATTGACTGCATTAGTTTAAAGTGCTTTGACATCTGAGGTCATGTCGTACATATAGACCAGGCAATCAATATATCTATCAAACTATCTGGCTAGTCAAACTAATCGGGAGCCTCTAAAGAGATGTTAAATACAATAAACGAATCGCCTATCGATATACAGTCAATTCAATCATGCTCATCATCACTTTTTAAATAAAAACTATATTTTAGTCTTTATCATTCAATAATTGGACTTTATTATTAAATTATTACTGTTTTTCTGTCAAATACGCTTGAGTTATTATAATTGCGGGAAGAATATTATTTCCAAGTCCAATATTGTTTTTTGGATTGATACATGATAGAGCATCAATAATTTGTATTTTTAGAACAGTAAAGTTTATGATATTTAATGATATTAAATTGAACCAGATTGAGAAAGGGTCCAATTATGTCAAAGAAATGCTATGATTTATCTATATCAGCTACATTTACTGTCCTCGAAGTGTTATACATTTTCAGTTCATGTAACACAGACAAATTTGAAAAGATTTGGGGTAAAAGTTCGAGATAATTAATCAACAGTCGTTTCAAGGGACATGAATATCGTTGGGAAAACTCCATCAAGTTTTGCGGTTACGAGCACAAAACATGGTTAAATTCCGCCGAGATTTCTGAGGCAAGAGAATGCTTTTGACACGTACCGATACTCCTGTCTACGGGGTGTTCCTATCTAATTGCTTGAAGCGGGGAAGAAAAAAGACTCCCATTTGTTTGGCTCCGAGGACGAAAATCCATCGACCTCTTCCCAGTTTCCATCGCTTGTGGCGAAACGGACCTCACGAGATTCACCTTTTCTTTTGGATGCTGCAAACCGGTTCCGCGACGTCCCAATGAAGTCGTAATTATTATTTTCGTTTCCGCTCGGCGACGCCATGGAGTTGTACCTTCGAGAGCCCTATCGTGCGTAAGCCGAGGAGCCGTGTTTGCTTAAAAACAAACACGATCTTTTGGTCCGTGCGTTAGCGCGTGTTCGCGGAAATACGAAGATGTTGGAGAATTACGGCGCTGTTTGGATAGCACTGCGGCTACTGCTGTCCGAGAGAAGTTGGGAAGGCTACCGGGGAAGTTGGGCGAGTGACCCGCAGAAAAGCTGTCGTGTTGCTCTGTCAGAGGAAGTTTTGCTTCTCCAGCTCGGTTTTCCTCTCACCTAGAAAATTTTATATTAGGTTTCATTAGTAGCACTCTGAGTTAGTCTCGGAGGTTTGGCTCCTCTCATTGAAGTATGCGCAGGAGCCCACCTGGTCATAAGTACTTCATTTATTAGCTTCCATGTACTATTATAGCACAAATAAATAATGCATACATAAGCTCGGATATTAAGATTCGCCATTATAATTCTCGAGCGTTCGTTCAGCTCTTCGTATGGTTTCTGAGGTATTCTCACTTTATTCACGACTCTCTATTGAAGTGGATATCCTACCCTAATATATTTATCGCTTATCAAAGAGTGTATTTCATGTATGATGCATGCATTCGTCTTTGTTTATTGCAAAATTCAAAAAACACCGGTAGTGGTCCGGTCAGTATGATTCTTATGTTGAAGAGAAGTTGAAATTCGGTCCGAAAGTAAAATTTACACTAAATAATTGAAATTTTATTGATAATACATAATTAAATCTACATGAGAAGGCGTGACTTGGTATCAAAGATATATATTTAACTATGTATATGCATATGTAACTTTCCACGGGAATTTTATAACAAACTTTCGAAACCAAAGAACAAGAAGTGGGGCTCACATTTTTAATGAATAGTTGTATAGGTAATAAAACTTTTTAGTACGTCTGGAAGTACCTCTGGAAGGAATAACAGGTGTGAAAAACGACATGAATGGGACTCAAACCCATGTCTCCGACTTTCCGGGAATAAAGAAAGTCGGTGCCGGTAATTCCGGGAGTAAATAATACCTGCCCGGAAAGTGGGAGACCTGGGTTCGAGTCCCAGTCATGTTGCTATTTTATCACATGTTTTTCCCTGTAAATCAGCCGCACGGTTCTTCCGTTCAAAGTAAAATACCTTTCCTCAATTTCATCAATGCTACAACTAACAAACATCTAATAATTATTAATCTAGGAATCACATAATATAAATTCTACTCAGCGAGTTTGCGCTTCTTCCGATCGACCTTTTCCAAAAAAAAGATTGTTTACATTTACCGGATTTCTCGGTGAAATCTTAACTTTTATCTAAAAACGAATCAATTACGTCTTAATTTTTCGCGTCTATTTTTCATTGGCTTTAACAGTGGTTACTTATCTTTCCGTTTCTATGCAGATAGGTTGGGTATCTCGTTTGCCTTCTCGCTATGCGATCTCCTTAGTGCGAAAAAACCCTATCTAGTTGTGACATGATGAATTTTAAATGAGATGGCCGAAGCATGCTCTCGGCCGCTGATGCTGCACGGTTTTCCCCGGCAGCAGCCTCTAACGAATGTTGCTGTCACGCCGGAATAGCTGCTGACGACGGACTAGTCCACACTTCAATACGCCTCTTATCTGGGACTTTCGTCAATTCAGGCATTCACTCCATGCACCCTCTCCCTCCCCTCGTCCTCATTGTGGTTCTCCTTTCCCGCCGCATTCTTCGCTATCTCCAAATGGTCCCTCCATTAGCCCCACCTTTTTTTATTCACCCCGACCCGCCTTTCCCCGGGATTTTTTATCCCCTCTTTTTTGTCCCGCCCTCGCGCTCTTCCCGTCCTTTTTCCTTCATTCGAAGCCACTTCCATCCTCTTTCCCTATTCGTTTCCAAATAATGCCACCGGAGACCATTTTGCTTACAGCGCTTCATAGCTTATTTTACCTCTATTTTCCTCTCATGTATGTACATACCTCTCAATACCTATTTTCTCTAATCTTCTTTGCTGTTATTCTCTCTGACAGCAATCTATTTTTCTTTTAAGTCTTTAGCGTCACACGTATCCATGCATAGACGAATTCCGCTTCTATCAATTTATCTACCAAATCAATTGGCATTCAACGTCAGAGGTAATTACGTTCTCCAGCACATCCGCTTTGGCGGATTTTAGTCTGCTTCATGTTTAGCATTAAACATACTTTGGATCTCAGACGGAGTTATGAAATTTCTCCGCATCTTCAAAGCACCTGGAAAGGAATTTGAGTTACTTCTTTGCAACGAAAAGTAATAGCTCGCGTAAGATGAAAGTGCAGTCTTATCCAGGTTAGTTCAGATATTCCGTTTACGCATATTCTCTTGTAATTAAGTGGTTAATTTCAGCCATATTAGAGCCGCTGCGATGGAGGAATTAAAATGTTCCGTAGCTTCTAGGCTAATTAATTTCTCGTTAAAACATTGAGGTGTTCACCCAATACTCGCATGAAATTGTCTGCGATACAGTGTCAAATTCGCAACTCCTCCCAATTTCCTCTTCTCCAGATAGTATAGTAATGGACCGATTGTTTTCCTTCCCTTGCTTAGCAGAGAAAAACATGATACTTTTTTACACTTCAATATTCACAAACGAATTTAAACATCCGTTATCTTATGAAGTAGTCTCGTGCAAGCATTAAAATCTCCTTTAAAATTTAAACGTTAAAACTTTTTCGTGAAAGAATTAATCTTAAATTTAATTCTTACTTTCGTCGTTTTTTATTTATATATTGTTACAGTTAAACATTCTGATGCAATTGCTTACTTTTCAATTTTATTTCACCGAATCGAATTACTTAAGTTGAATATTTCAGCGGGTAACCCGTCTCTCTCCGAGGTATTTCTGGGTTACCAAGAACTAGTAGGTATATAAAGCTTTCAGATAAGCTTAACGTTTTGAGTGCAGTGAGGTGTAGAGTATTATCCTCAAAATGAGAAATTCTCTCAAGAGGAGAATTTGCTTCCATAGTTCCATGATAGAATGTTGAGATCAAGTAAATTGAGGCTGGATGTCATGGAATTATAAATACAAAAAGTGAATGTTTTCTTTGTGATCAGACCATAAAACTTGATCCAATATAGAAGTTCAGTTAATCTTACTACTACTCTGTCTAAATAAGGAGACCAATGTAATGGCAGTTTATTGCAGAGGAAGGATTTAAATTGAATGCAGCAATACAAAATTGAAAGGCAAATCAGATGTCAGTTTGAGAGACAGGAAACTTTAATCAAGTTAAATCAAAACTTAACTTATCAAAGTTCCTTAAATATGATAACTATTCACCTCATCCAGTTGACTTCTTTGAAACCAAGAGTACGATGTGAATCTAACGTCTCATTCGAATACATAAGAACACTCTCAGAGTGAACTATCTCATTTATATCTTCACTGACATTTTAAATTTTCATTAACTGAGTTACGAGTTTTTTCATCATATTTGAAACAAGATGCGTATTCGTGTATGTACTTGGGCCATCTTCTATTCATCCCACCAAACTGCAAGTAATTTTTCCTCATTTTTTGACACTTTATTTCATGTAAACCTCGAGGTCTTGGAACCAAGCAGAAAGAAGTCGGGGTATTTCGATTGATATCCAATCTTGCAGCAGAACTAGCATTATTCTGTATATTTAATAATAATAATAAAGCGTCTTTATTTACGGGCGAGATTGAGACTAATTAGTCTCTTCTTACATCTAACCCTTTATTTAAGGGGGGGATAAGAATAGTATGATATTCGACTAGGAAATTATCGTCTACGTGATACTTAGTGAGAATAATTTATCGAATGCTCATATTTTCCGCGGCATTCATGACTTATCTTCTCTTTAAAGTTTGCCTGAGGAAACGATTTGTAGTTCCTTTCGAAAGACTTAAGATACTGAGTTTGAAATGAAGTTTAAACTAACAGAAATTTAATATCTCTCTAAAGAGCTTTTGCCTTTCATCTCGTAGTAATAAAGCTCTGATGAAATATCTCTACAAGGACAGTGATGGCCTCTGAAATAGCTTTTACCATCATAATTGATTTTTACATTTTATTTCCACTACTATGAGACCAAAAGTCCTAAAGGCTAAAAACAAATTTATGCTAGCTTTACAGCAAAGGCTATAAAAGAAGGGTTTGACTATTGAATGCATATTTGCTGTATTATAGTTAAACTTGTCAGAAAATACTCATGTCAAAGAAGGATAAGAATTAAATCAGGCTAGTAAATGTGAACTTCTTTTACAAAGTAATTGATGTTGTTCTTTTATTTTTTCCCAATAACCAAAAGGCTACGATTGATTTCAAATTATAATATCCTTGGAACATATACAGTGCTTCATGCAATCGGGAAACACTTCAGTCGTATTCTGTCCGATAAAGGCGTTAAAGCGATTATCGGATGATGTAGCAAAGTGAACTCTAGGGTCTGATGTTTCATTCGTGCTCCATTAGACGCTCTTCTAACTCAGTGAACTTCGAATCTTCATTCCGGAACATGCTCTATTCATAATCTCGGGAATATTACGCTCCCTCAGCTCCAGATTTCAAAAATGGAAATGTTACGCGACTCCACGTTTGATACTTTTGCCTCTCGAGTCATAAATTTTATAGAGCAAAGTGTCTCGAGCGTACAAGATTTATGTATCCCGCCTCAGACATGGAATATGTTCGGTGTACTTTCGCGGATGCAGGGATTGCAGCGATGGTTTTCCATTCATTTCCGAATAAAGATAACGACGTAGGCGGATCTTTCGAGGAATTCGTTCTTAGCGTTGAGTGCTATCCGATTTCTGGAAAATGCGACGCTTTTCAGATAAGAGCGAGGTAGTTTCTCTTGGCAAGCAAAGTGACTTTCCCTTCCATCTAAACCATGAGTGAAGGTAGGAATACGCCTTAGAAATCTCTCATATCCTCTCTAATGTATGCCTACGCCGAAAAAAATGTCCGCAAAAACGAGATCACAATGCTTTAAGTTTAATGCTTATTAAACTAAGAATGCAAGAAAGGTTGTAAGAGTAGTTTATTTTCGTTTTTCGAGATGCTGTGTATGTAAGCGAGTGGTGGCTTTGACTTGGTGGAACCCTCGCCGCCACGGTCCTCATAGAAGAATCCAGCTTATAAACAAGTGGAAAGGAGAGTGCTTCCTAACGATTATGAAAGGGATTTAGGGTGAATTATACCTTGGGACGTATGCTCTGATTGATTCAAGGAGTATATGGGAATGAGAAAAGTCAACTGGGAGTCGAAATCAGACCTTCCGTATTCCGGAAAACCGCTTGTAACCGATTGAACTACCACTGCGGACAGTTTCACTCTGTTCTTGGGGATAAGAGAGAATGAGCTTAATTTACCTCTAAAATATTCATGGGTTAAAAACAGAGATATGTTGTGTAGCGTCGAAGTAATCTACCGTTAGTTCTGTGAAAAGCATGTAAAATACGTGTATTTAAGGCTAAACAGTGTTGACTTGTGCATATGATAGGATAACCAATCTATTCGATTAATATATAAAAGTAATTTTTCACAACTGAAAAGTTCTCGTTAGTTGCAGATCAAATTTTTTCTTCTTTCATTTGCGTCATTATCACCTTAACTCAGACTTTCCCTGAGAAGATTCTTTCTTGAGCATAAATTGGAAGAATAATTGTTGCTAATTTTCGGTTAGTTCCTCTTTGCATTAAGGATGAGTGCAAATCATAATTAATTATTTTAGCGGAACTGGCAGAAGCAGTCTCTACCTGTAGCCAGTTCATTACAGCGAACTTTGTAGGTATCTTTTAGAAAAAGAAAATTTCTACCTTAAAATTTTTCAGTATTCTGAAGTTAAAGCGAACCAATTTCATACTTCATTTTTGATAAGATTGAAAATTTCTAGTTGTCGTTATCATCAGTTTTCATTCTGGCACCTCTAAAATAGATCACCAAAAACCAAAAATTTTCGCGAACTTTTAGGGAAACTTTCGTAATGTTTCGTTACAACAACCATAAATAGGAATCATAATGGTTGTAGCGTAAATTAGCTAAACTGAATCGGGTATCATAAGTTGGTGAAAGCCACAATTTCATCAAAATTTTCACTTTTCTGAGCAAGCCTGTACAACGTCATACTAATTAGCATCAAATCATCGGCATTTTCTCACGGAGTCTTTTGCCACTGGCACAAGGGACAGAATAAGAAGTGAATTCCTTAGCATTTCTAGACTCGGACATTTACGCTCCCTGGAGCTCAGGCTGAAATTTCCAAGCGCAGACTTATGATCTGCTTTATTGCCGTCATATCCGTGGGAACAGCAGCATCTATCCTTACCGGCTTTTGCGAGACCGTCGGGGAAACAGTTTGTCTCTTACGCTCTCGGAATTCCAAAGAGGATAACAAAAGTCTTCCGAATAACTCGCTTGTGGCATCTTGCAAGATGATCGTTGCATACGGAAAAGTAGCATATAGACAACCATCTTAGCACTCCGACTCGTTCCTAAGTGTGAAATGTAGCGATTCTTCTGTGGACTATGGAAAGGAGAGCTGAGAAGAGAGTAACGAAGAGTAAAAGTAATTTTACTCTTAGTTGTAGGAAAAAAGGCGTTTAGATTCGTATCCGATTTGATATCCATTATTACCGCCGAAGTTGTCAAAATTTCTCTTCTAAATTGAGATTTGTAGAGGCACCGACTAAGTTCTTCGAACTAACCCAGTTTGTAAAAGATAGTTTTTAAGCACGAAAAATATTAAAGTTGAAAACCGTGGTAATCGAATGTTTTCTTTTTTAAATACAATTATTATAAGAAAAGGTATTGATATTTTTTAAACGAAATTACGGAAGAGGAAATTCTGTCAAAAACGTTCAACCCTATTTTTTAAATTGACTCAAAATTTTGATAGGTTAGAATTATACATAAGGTTTTCTTACCTTACTAGGTACAAGATGGATACGATTACCAAGATGGGTACGATTTCCAAGCAATTAAAGTCATGAGGTAATTTGGTGTTGATTATGATTAGCATACAAATTAAGCTATACGTACGAATACAATCATTTAAAACGGCTATCCATTCATTTTAGTAACATATAAATTATACTTATTATAACGCAATAACACTTCTATTACAAAAATATTTAGCAATAATACTTTTACCTCATAAACTCTGACGTGAGAGATGTTTCTGCNAACGTTCAACCCTATTTTTTAAATTGACTCAAAATTTTGATAGGTTAGAATTATACATAAGGTTTTCTTACCTTACTAGGTACAAGATGGATACGATTACCAAGATGGGTACGATTTCCAAGCCATTAAAGTCATGAGTTAATTTGGTGTTGATTATGATTAGCATAAAAATTAAGCTATACTTACGAATACAATCATTTCAAACGGCTATCCATTCATTTTAGTAACATATAAATTATACTTTTTATAACGCAATAACACTTCTATTACAAAAATATTTAGCAATAATACTTTTACCTCATAAACTCTGACGTGAGAGATGTTTCTGCTGAAATCTCTTTCTACATTATTACTTGAGACTGCTCATTATTAATTTTACTTCACGATAAAGGAGATACGATTCTACTTTCGAAAAAAATAGGAACAATTGTTTTGTTGTTGACTGCATAGTTACCATATAACTTTCTTGTGGAATATTTCATCTGTTTCGTCCTCAACTTCTTTAGCAATCCTTCTAGGAATTACCTTAATATTCCCGGTCCAGCAATTAAATTCGATTCTTCCTCTCCTAAATGTGCGCCAACCTGTCCATATTCCTATTAAATGAATGAAATTTCCATAATCTACGAAGTGAATCAATCGTGTTTCTGGGAAACTCTTTCTAATTTTCATCCAGAGATATAAATAACATCGAAAGCGACGTCCCTGGAATGGAAATATATCTCACGCTATGCGATTGTCCTCTGCGAACATCTCCGAGCATGCGCGGTAACTATGGCGATCTACGGTCGTCATTCACTCCTCTTACTTCCTCAATCTGTCCATCTCATTCCCTTCACTGTGCTTTTGTAGGAAACTGGACAAAGAGAGCATCGCATTCCGTTTCTGCTGTGGAAGGACGAGCGTTGGAGAAGCGAAAGTAAAAAGGACAGAATGGAAATAAAGGGAATGTAAACATGGCTGGAAATGTTCGTGTAGCCTTGCATGTGGTCGCGTTCTCACACCAGTATTTATTGTTTGTTTTCAGCTCTCGTCGTTAGTCACGTTAAGAACTTGGGGAATTTAATCGTAAGTTAAGTCTCAGAGAAAACGTTTAGCGTTTTTCTCCGAACTGGTCGCTAATATCTTATCAAAAGAGGGTGACCAAATATAGCCAAATGCGAAGATAAATGTATTAAGGACGGATTCGAAATTATAATTCCATCATTGTTATAACCGACATAACGACCTAGAATATTGGCATAACGAGAGAAATGCAGCTGCAGTAGATATAACTAAATGCAGGTTTATATTTGTGCGTATCCGCTGTATGTATATGCTTCTAATTTGGGGATACAAAAAATTTTTGGAACGGTCGCTAGATTACGAATCTCGTTTTTCCTCTAGAAACAAATTGCAATCAGGTTCTAACCATCTCAAATGCAATAGCTATAAAACAAAGTTTAACGTGCAAAACATATTAAAATTTGAAAACATGTTACGAGTCTAAAAAGCATGGAAGTCTGCTCAGGAGTGGATAGCTTTTAAATTATTAAGTTGGGAAAGATAATGCATGTCAGAGTGGTGCTTCGTAACCTTCATTGGGACGTTTTGATTCAAAATTTACAATAAACCAAGTAAAGGAATCTTTATTTCGGTCTAAATTTCAATGGAAAGAGGAGAAAATGCATAATGAAATAGTTAGGTGCGTTTTACTTTATTATTTAGTGTAGTATATTTAGATGTCCCATGAAGAGACGAAAGGCGTCTTAAGGTAAATACAAACATAATATAAATATTAATATGAAATTTTAATACTATATATTATAATAATGTTAATTAATTTTAAGATATATATTCTACATATATACTATCGTACATATAACAGTTTGAATATGTTATTCTCACACATTATTAAACCTAACGTTGCAACTATGCTCAGCGACACCGATTTGGAAGCATCGCTCTAGAGATGTGGGCGTATATTATTATCTGTGAAATTTCTTCCTCTCCAAGTCTCTAGTAGTTTGTCTCTTTTGTGGTAATTATTACCCGAGTGAGGCTATATAACCTCACCTCCATTTTAATCCCTCCATCTTTCGTTTTTATTTTTATCTGCTTAACTCAATTTTTGTCTCTCCCTTATCATATTCACTCCCTTTATGACAGGGCGCCCCCTTGGCTCCTCTCGAGGGATGATCCCCTTAACCTTGTGGAGAATCCAGCGACAGTCTGGTTTTTAAAATGCGACCTTATTATTCACGTCGAGGTCTCGAGGAATTGCAAATTACTTCCACGAGAAGGTAAAGGTCTGACAGGATCCGAGCGGTTCTTTTATGGTAGACGCTGGAGTCTCTCCTTGAACTTCCTATCCCCTCTCCAATCTCTCTTCTCGTCTCCCCTTTTGGACGCCTTTTAGAGGAAGAATCTGGATGCGACTCGCGTGGAATGCGGCTGCCGCTGCAACAGCACCTTTGCACTTGAGTGCGTGGCGGAGGTAAGGGGAGAAAAGTATGGGGAGAAGTGAAGCAAGAATGTTAATAAGGAAAAGTGTGGAGAGAGAGTGAGAAGTGGTAACGGAAAAGGGAGGGAAAGCTGGAAGCGAGGCGAAGCAGACAGGGAAAAAGGAATCAAAAAAGATGGAGTAGGAGGAAAATGATATGAATGAATTAAGTGGGGAATAGGGATGGTGAGGTAGAGAAGACGAGTCTGACGGAGAATCGTTTAAATTATCGGTTTGCCGCTGGTTTACGGGAAGGCTCTGGAGAATTCATTCAATCGCGTGTCGAGATCGATTCATCACGGGTAAGGGGTTAACAGCCTAAAAAATAAAGAATAAATGTAGAGAATGTTGATAAAAGCTGTGGAATGCAGTTGAATTCTTAAATCATGTGAATCCTAAGACATTTAATAACTTGGCTGTGTAAACTCTGTGAACTACGCTGCATTTTTCCAATCTGTAATCACCAATGTTTGATAAGTAATCGATATCAATTTTGCCATCGATTAAATAGATTGACTATCTTAATATGTGCTCCTTCAAATAAGGCTATCTCCGAAAATTCTTATCAATGGAATTTCTTCAAAAACAATGAATAAGTTTCTCTACATATTAACGACCCAACTCCAGCGATATTTAGTAGAACTTATCCATACTTTAATTCAAAGGAATAAAAAAAATACTTTGTCCCCAGAAAAGACCCCTTTCCCGTAGGCGAAGTAAATTTTGTTTACACTTTTGAATGAAAGAGTTCCTATATTGTTGAAGAAGGAAATCATTTTCAATGATCTTTTATTCCATGCCCCACCAGTGAATCGTTTGAATAAATTACCATTATGATTTGGCTTCTTTCTTTTACAATTATTGCGCTATGAATCAGGAAACATATCCTCAAAAGGAAAATAAAATGAACTGCTGTTATTAGATATGGAAGTAATAGTCCAGAAAGAAATATACATAAATAAGTCACAAAAGAAGATAGATCCATAGAACCATAGAAGTGTGAATGAACTACGAAAATAAAGTATCCTCGAAATACTACTTGCAGAAAAAGAAAAAAGTGAAATTACTTCTCATTGCAGCAAAGGAAAAGAACAAAAATACCTGAATATTTACCTGGTAGACTCCAGCTCCATGGATTAAAAGTATCGTACCTAGGAACATGACGCGTTTTTCCTATTTTCCGCTTGATGCTCTTTATAGTCATTGCGACCCAAAATTAAGCGACACTGTGATTCAAAGAATCAAAGGCTACAATTATAAAATGCTCACATCCGGATAGCTTCCTTTTTATTTCATGGATAGGAATAAATTCCTTTGAGGATTGTTATGGCGTTGACGACGACACATATTTCGGTGGATGAGAGTTGAATACATTCTATAAAATTGCGGTATATTTCATCCGGTGAAGTAGAAATTGTTACAGGTAATACGGTAATACTTCGTTGGTAAAGTAAAAGGAGTCGCAAGTCGTCATCAAGGGTTATCCACCGGAAAACAGGATTGTCGTAAACTCAGGCCGTACTGTTCTCTGCCAGTCACTTTAATTCCTTCTTTTTTCCTAACTTTTAAACTAATCATCAGCTGCCTCTTATAATTCAACCTATACATTCCTCTTTAGTTTATTTCTTATGCTATCCTTTCGCGAGACAGTAACCGATTTAAGAAATAGACTTTCCATGCACCACCTGCCTCGCACCGAAAGACGGCTTGTTGGAGTACGCATGTAAATGTAAATTAAATACTTATATGGAGAGCATGTAGTATGGACCCGATGAAGTATGAAATTTTCATTCCTATTTTTCATTTTTTCCACAGATTTGTCTCTTCATTTGCTATTCGAGTGACTTTTAGTTTCTCAGTCTTTTCATTTTTCTTCTCCGGTAACATCACACCTCCATTGGTTAGTAATCTTTTCTTCTCTGCTGCCGTTACAGTCCATGTTTCACACAAAAGTCTATTCAATAGAAGCTACCAGTACCGAAAACTCCTAGCACCCTTTGCGTGGATAATCGAAAACGAGAAAGCGCCCCGTTTCCTCCGCTGTTTCTGGAAGATGAAAGGGTGAAGTGCGAAAGAACACGAGGAAGGAAGAGGCAAATGGCAGGAATAAGTAAAAACGAAACGCGATGCGGAAGGGATCGAAGGAGAAGCGAAAGAGTAGCTGGGAAAAGAGAGTGAAGAAAGCAAAGAAAGGTTGAGAGTGGACAGGAAGATGATTTAAAGCGATGGAGGAAACTCGTATTGGAGCAAGTGAGCCGGGTAGAAGCATAAGAGGATGGGTTGTCTGTGAGGGAAATAGGATGAACGGTCGTGAAGAGAAAGAGATGATTTTTCAGAGGAGTAGAACTCGTGTGAGGGAGAACAGGAAGTCTTCAGAGAAACGCCCTCAGAATGGCTAAGCGAGAAATACGTGGACTACTGCATCGCGGGACAGCCTTTTCCCACTTGTTTCCCTTCGCATTCCCTTTTTACTCTCCGTCGCTTTATTAGCGCCGGATTTATTTCGCGCAAAAAGAGAAATATGACGGTTCGCTTTACTCGGACGGGATTCCGACTTCTTTTGTTTCGTTTTTTTCCATTTTTGCCCTCGCGTCATCTCCTAGCGAACGCAGCTCACGTAGACGGAAGTAAATTGTTGATTCTTTGTAGAGGTGGAAGGGCTCTGTGGGAACGAGTGTTATAATTTTTCCTGCGCAATGAAAAAGCCTCTCAGTGCTCCATTTGTCTCCTTCCGCCTCCATCCTTTATTTCGCCCCCTATTTCTTTCTCTGCGTTCGGTGGATTGGGTCCCGCGATTGTTCGCGATATTTTCTCGCAGCGGCTTCCCTTGGAGTCGCGCCTCCGGAATATGGACGACGTGAACAATGAAAACCCTTCCCCGTCGCTTTATGAAACGTTTTTCTTTTCTTTTTTTCGAGTCCGGAGCGGAAAAATCAACGCGGTCCGATTCGTTTTTGCCTCCAGTATTCGTTCGTCCAAATGCGGTTGATACACCGGAATTCTCGAAAAGTATACGCCGTTTAAAGGCTATTTATTTACTGCAGAAGGTATGGTGGATAGCATGAGGTCGTGCTCTTTTTTTCTTTTGAAATAGTTCTTCCTATTCACGGATGAAAACAGAACCTTAACGAGAAACTTGTGGGTAGGAATGTTTCCCTTGAATAGTTTATCCTTGCTAATCCTCGGATCGCGACTTGCGATGGTGTTGGTGGTGCTGTTGATGACAGCGGAGGATTCCAAAGAGTTTTTCAGAGCTGAGTTCGAAAATAAGGAAACTGTTGGAGAAAACAAAGAGTTGTGGTCGGGAGCCGGGCGGGTCGTGTTGAAATGAAGGAAGAGGCGGGGTGGAATGGGACGTAGTAAGGATAGAGGGAGTTTGGAAAAACGTTGGGTGGAACGCCACAGGATTTCAGTGGACCGAAATTCATCCTGTGGCGAATTCAACTAGAAGAGAGGGTAATGTGGAAAGTGAATGCTGCATTTCATAATTATATGAAGCCTGGATTGAATATTTTTGTCAGTGCACATATCAGGTTTATGCAATACTTGGAGGGGAGATAAAAATAAAGGCCACTGATGGTTATAATAATGTAGAAAAGTAAGACCATCAAAAGTTCTAAAAATTGACGAGGCCGACGTACATATCGCATACCATCTTCAAGAACACACAACCAAAATACTAACTTAATTACATTATGGAATTCTTAATCCTTTCTTTGATTTTAGTTTTACGCTATTGAATGTGTCGTCATGGAGGATCAAATGCATATTAAGCGTGTTAATTTTTAGATTTTTAATGGTTTTTGGCGGTTTTACCTTTGTAAAACGTACAACAAGAGGGTTTAATATTGACAAAATATTCGGGACTATTTCCTTTCCTTGGAGTCGTCGTTTCCTTCTTGTGAATATTGACGGAATTTGCAGGTTTTAGGGATGACAACCTCTCTCAATTGGCCATAATTGTTGTTGTACGTCATTTACTATAGTTATTGATTTTTCAGTTGAGAAATGTTCAGGAATCAGTTATTTATTTATTAAAACTTATGCTACGAGGGTACCAATGGCTAATTAAACACTCTTACGCTATTATTTGATATAAAAACACATGATTTTAAATGAAAATACAGGATAATTGTATCTGCTTAAAAAATTTTAAGAACATCTGACATTTCCCTTCGATGAAGATTCCTGGAATTGAATATCCTTCATTCACAGAGCCAATGCGAATGAATATCGAAAAGCCAATACTTTTAATCAGTACCCATTGGAAATTGGAATCGATTACAGATATTTCTTTAATGCCCTTCGGAAACATTATTTACGTTTACGATGCCCTTTGGCTTTTTTAATCTCGAAAAAATGGATAGGGGCCTCGGAAAATGAAACGGAGTAGAATCGGCGAAACGAGGAGAATTAGTACGAAATGTTTGTGAGATGAACGCAAAGGGAATGAAAGGAGAATTGGAATCGAAAGTCATCCTCTTCTTTTGAAAGGGAGGCGGGGCTTTGAGGATGAAGATACCGCCGAAATGCGGATCCGATATTTCCTCTTTTTTTTAGGATGATTTGGAAGTTGTTTGAATTGTCGCGTCGGAAGACAAAGTGCTTCTGTGTCTTGTCCTATTTGGAAGGACTTCAGGAAGGGATTGGGTCGCAAAAAACATACAGCGAGACGACAGTGAATTTTAGAAAAGATAAGTCATGGAAATAAATAAATTTCATTCATACAAAATCACTGCCGTGAGGATCATTATTAAAGGAAAAGCATGCAATATCCAGAAGGGACTGACTTAAAAGATTTCTTTAGAGATTCATATGAACCTAAAATGAAATAGCTCATCTTTGCGAGTTCGAAAGCCTATTTCGGCTTTTCACTTGTAATGTCCCGGCGTTAAGATAGGGATGGCCAACGCATGGCGCATCCAACAGAATTGGCTCATTATACTATTTTAAGGAGTGCATTGAATTCAGAGAAAAATTAACAATAAATAGAGAATAAAAAATAATTTTTTTAGATATACACAAAAACACGCATATTTAAACACATGAAATACCGCTAAATGTTAGGGAGTGCCTTTGTTTTGGGTCGTTGTCTAAGTGAAGTTCAGTATATAGTAGAATATTGGGCAATGCAGTCTTATACTTATTGTAGTTTGTGTGGCACATCTCAAATAAAAGTGAAATAAATTAAGCGTGGCCGATGATAGATTAGCCGCCCATATATCCGTATATATCCATCCATACATCCATATGTGATCAGAACAATGGTCCATCTTCAAAATAGGGGCGCTTATCAAGTTGGGTATGGATATTTTTATACTTACGTTGTTGATTAAGATTTCATCGTTTCGTTGTTAGCAAGAAATTATTTTACATATTCCGTAGGACAAATGTGAAACTCTCAAATGATATTCTGACTTTGTTATACATAGAATTCTCGCAAAGTTCGATTACATACAATATCTGAATATACCATAATTCACTTTGTATTGGTCATTCATTCAAAATTAAAATTTGACAGTAATAACGCCGAAGATACGAGTACGCACCGGCTTATATCTTCGGCGTATATCTTTCACCATTTCCTTATTTTACGCCAAATTATAAAATAAGGAAATGGTCAAATTCTGTTTTTTCCCGTGACCCTGCCTCTGGGACAGTCCCGGTCGAAACGGGACTTATTGCAAACCTACCTAATGATGTATGCAGCCTTTCGATTAAGAAAGGTTCCGCCTTTATAGTCTAATTTGTAGGTTCAGTAATAACTTCTAACTGTGAAATCGCACGTAGATTTGGATAAACATTGGCAAGAAATCTGTTCGTATAAAAAATTGGTTATAATTTTCGTGTAAAATTAGTTATCAACTCGTTCTGAATGAGCAAGTAGACGCAAGGTCAGCCATCGATTCACGACGGAATTAAATTTTTACAAGAGCATAACGTTTTTGATTTGTAAGAGCTCATCTCATGATGATGAGCAAAGGACGAAGCGGAGAGAATTGCAAGGAATGAAACGTGTAGGGAGATCGTGGTGGGAACCACTGGTTTGTCTTCACGTCCTCAGCGAGATGCAGGCGTGGGAGTCATGGGTCATGCGGGGGAGGGGATATGGGTTTGCTGGAGGTGTGCAGAGGGAAGACGAAGCCTTTGGTGAAACTCGCGGAGAGACGGAGCCAGTGGAGCATCCGAATGACCCCGTGTTCTCGCCAAAGTGTGTGGAGGTATCTGGGAGGCGGTGTTGCCAAAGCGACTGTCTTTATTAGCATCCTCTCCTTCAGAGTAAACTTATTCGAGATTAGAACCTGCGCGTTAGCCTATTCGATCGAAATTAATATGAAGCTTACAATTTTATTTTTATAGAGCTTTCGTAATTCGATTTTGAATATCGTCCAGAGCTGCCATATCTCAGCTTTGAATTGTAAGCCATATTTTTGTGACTGATTCTTTTTGGAAATTTTATAGTAAATTCCAGAATGTCTTTCATTTTATAGGCAAGTAAAGAATTGTTAATTCCTATAATTTATCTACTTAGAATTTAATTTCGAATTTGTTTAAATCCTTTTCCCTTTTGCCAAAGATATTACTTACTCATCAGTCTAATTTAAATGTAGCATTGTTATGTGGAAACATAATGTAGACTTTCATCGCTACAGTAAGCTATTGGCAGTAGATTATCTATGCTCTCTGAGCTGAAACTTTCTCAATTCGCGATTCCAGTTTTGGAACAGGAAAGAAGATTTAAAAAAACTGCGAATTGTTTCAAATTCTGGCACCGTTTTCATGGAAATATATATTCGTTGGAATGAAAAACTCTTTCCTTAATTGGAGGACATCGGTCTCTCACGATCTCCCGCAGCGAACGATTTGCCTTTTACACCAAAGGGAATGCGTAAACTGCTGGTGTGGGATAAAAGATGCATTAAGGAGAATTCTGGAATCAGCTCTGTTGAATATACTGGCTATTCTTGAATTATTCATATCCTCTCCTGGTGCAATTACTATAATAGCCTATAGAAAGTAGGTTAGGGCGCTCTTTTCAAATCTGCGAGTCTTACTGCGGAGTCGTGGGTTAAGCATATTCATTATTTTATTGCTGTGTCTTTTTGGTAGCGCATGAGGTCTTGGAATTACTGATAAACATTCATGATGGCTCCATAACGTAGTAAATAATGAAGTTTCCACTGTAATTGGTGAAATTACTGGTCTTGCAGTTAAAAGATAACCAAAGCTCTTCTCATACGTTTCTTTGGCACTATTTTGTCCAGCGCCGGAGAAAGGAACGTAGTAAAAGAGCAAACGGTGTGATCGATGATAACAGTGGCAGCTTGACAGATCGACTCTTCATTCGTCAAAAAACAGAGTTCAGTGATACTTTTGCAAATTACTTATTTCCTCTAGTTTTGTCTAAAAAGGCAACTATTTTATTAAGTTACTTTTGCTGAATGCTTAAAAAAGGAAATAATTGGATCTCCAGTACTGGAAAGATTTAAAATAGGGAATTTAGCTGATACGGCATGAGGTGAAATACAGTGTTTTCCGTTGGTTATGAAATGTATACATCCATGCAAAAATGTAATTTTATATCAAACTTCATCTTATTTTGATTTGATGCCTTAATTGTAAGTTTTGTTTTAATAACTTCATAGTCACAGTTTCAAATGATTTTCTTATCATCTTTTCTATATATCTGAGCTATAAATTAAGTGAGGCATTAAGGTATATTTATCAGAAATATGTTTTCGTTAATATTGGCGACTTCTGGATTCTTTCGAATCATTAGAATATTTAACTGAAATTGTTACGTTGTTAAACTGTTGCGGTGGTAGTATTATTAAAAGTGTCTCGCCAGTTGAGGTCATTTCGCATATATGGGCTTCTATCGGGGATCGAACCAGGGATGATTTTCGGTGGAATCTAACGCGCTACACACTTGGCTATCCGGGCGGTCCCAGAAGTTTGGATTGCAGAAGATGCGTTTATGGAAATATGTGGCTTTATTTATCATAATTATGGCATCTCATATAACTCATTACTTCAGTTGCTTAAAGCGTCGAGCAAAATCCCAGTATTTTAATCAATATGCACATAAAGAATTACCTAGCTGAATATGGTTAGAAATGTATAAATCACCCATTGCTTAGTTCTAATGTTCTATTAATTAAGTTCACTATTTCCTTACTAGTGTGAATGAGCCGACTATAATTCTCAGAATCTACTAATGCAAGGCATTTCTAATGACTAACTCGTTTACCTTCCCCTTTTCTCCTCTACGCCTTCAGGCGTTTGCCATCTCACGCAGTGTACAGAGCTACTTCACGGTTACTTTGAATATTTACGCAGCACATCTCATGCTAGGATATTTTCCTGCTTACCGTACTTTATCTGACGTATCAAGAGGAAATTAGGAAAGGTCATTGCCATTTAATTAATGTAGCTGATTTTAACCAACTAGAAGATGAAAGTATTCCGTTTGAATTTCTTCCATGATTCATCAAAGTCACGAATGGTAGTTTGCATACGGCTCATATCGTCGAAGTTACACGTCAGAAGTATCTAGAATACCATTTCCTGATGGCACAAGAATTAGGATATACGGATAATTCTAATAATTGTTTTCATTTTTTTACACTCTCGGATGAGGTATCGCTGTAATATCTCAAAGGAAACGTATTTCATTGATTTTAGTTTTTATTACCATGGTCGTGCGTGTATGAATCTTGTGGTTTAGTAAAAGTTTTGTTAAAATGGAGTTTTTTAACGTTAATCATTACCACAAAGTTACTCCTGATTCTGTGTCGTTTATTTGAGTCACCGTTTACAACATTCTCTTGGTAAATCAAATCAATTAACTTCGCAGAGTGAAATTGATGCGATGAAGTTCAACGTTGTGGAAGAATGCCTTGAAACAGACAGAGAATGAAAACTTCCACTGAGGAATATTTTACTGCTCTTTGGTTCCGTCTAAAACTCATTAACTGATTTCTGTTGTCATACGAAACTTTTCGCCGATAACATATATCTTAGCGAAAGTAAAAAGATTTTCCTCTTGTTGCATTAATCGCACCGATGTTTTTCAATTTTCTGACTATAGTGCAACACATTTCCGCGTACAGCGTACAATCATTCACTCCTTCGGTGGAAACGATTTTGATAATGCAGTGCACTCAGTATCATAAAGAGTCATGTTCACCTTATAATAACATTCCGCGCTGAAATAAACTCTCACTTATTAAGTTCTGCGGAGGAGTAAATGTAATTTATTTCAACCAGGGGTTATTTTTAGTCATGATGTAAGAGTTCATGTTTCCCGCAAGGTCAAAGAGCTGCATTTAGTATGCGGAATACTGCTTAAAAGCAGCATATGCCGGCCCCCCCTACGTGTCTCCTTATGCCAACGGGGAGATCTCCGCCCCTTCTTCTCAATGCGATTTGTTCCATGGGAGACGGGCGCTCGCGCCGTTTGGCGAACGGGGAAAAGAAATTGAAAATGCACTCCTCCGTAGAAGTCTCCTTCGACATTATTTTCTCTCCTTAGATCTTGCTAGGGAGACATGGGGAAGAGAAACAGGTTGCTCCGTCGCGTTGCTAACACCCGTCCGTGTTTTTCTTTAGAGTGAGCGCCACTTCGCGAGGTCCCACCACGCGCATTCGATGAGGATGCTGCGGAGTTAATAGCGAGATCGCGGATTAGAGCCATGGGATAGCGCATTCGAATTATTTCTGTTTTGGAGAGTAATTATGAATTTCAGGAAACCATAGTTCAGCCCGTAACTGGATGTCTGAAACACGACGTATTTGAAATACATGGAGTTCAGGGATGCATAAAAATATAACTTTTTACAATATCTTAGGTAGCGTTGCTTGAATCTTTTCTGCAAGAGATGAATTAGGCTCGAGTTCTGTTCTTGGTGGAGGCTGAAAACCTATAGCCATAGCTGCATATATTTTAGTAAGATTTACTGCTCCCATAAGCAAATTTGGGTTGTTTTTTTTTAGGCAAAGGTTCTGATGTTACTCCCAGTAAATCATCCTTACGGCTGTGAATTGGTCCTTCTATGCCCATTTTTCAATGATCATATAAACCAGACTTTAGTATTTGCTGGGATTTCGCTATTTTCATATGTAAATTGTAAATAATGGTTTTTACGATACTCCGGTACGATAGGATGGTTATTTATTGCGTTTATTAACTAAAAACTTCTTTCATTCTGATCTACTAAATTAATCGGAAACCATATCTAAAAGGTTCTTTCCAGCGACTTTTCACTAAAATTTTTCTGAATTAGGCTGAGATGCAAGACAGGCAATGAAAGTAATCCAAAATCCATCATTTCGTAAACAATGGTAAACTTATATACAAATGAGTGCATTTACATACATACATAAGATACTCGTACATCTGATTCAATGCATTTTTTGTTCGCAAGTAAAAGTTTGGTGATCTCCTCTGCTAAATCCTCACAGGATCTGATCCTGAAGGAAAGTGCTATGGCCATAAGTGCTGCCTCACTCCAGCTTTCTTACCACTTCGCTTCCCCATCTCCTTGCCATTCGCTGTGCACAATCATCGCCGGTCGTTCTGCATGCCTCAGGTACAACCTGCGAAGTGTGTTTTTCTAATAAACAGGTATCCATCGATTTACGCCACATTCGCATTCCCGCCTTTTGTCGCATAACTCGTAATCGCGTGACGAGGATTCTGCTAACACAGCGGTCGGTAACCTCATCCACCAGAGAAGACCATAATTATATTAATTGGCTAGCAGATGAAGTGTGAATAGCCGAGTGACACGGTAATGAAATGTATGTAGCGAATAGATAAATATGGAATAGAAATGAAATTGAACAATACTTTTTCATAAACTACCTTAACTTTTTCCCTTGAAGCGACATAAAGTAAATACATACAGAAACATGAAAAAGATTTAATGTGTTATTAAATATTATAGGGTCTCCGGATAGCCTTGCGGGTAACGAGTTCGCCTTCGGTGAAAGCTATTCCTGATTCGATTCCCGGTGGGGGACAGCACTTTTACAATTACACGTACTACTACTATCTCACAATATATTCGATAAAACTACAAAACAGAATTTTTGTGGTCGATAATTAGTCTTGATGGTTTTTATTGAAAGAGCCAGCTCGAAAAATTTTCATTAACCCGAAAATATTACGATTTTTCTCGTCCGTTGCCCTTGCACATATTTTACGATTTAAATTTTCGGATCACTGAGAGAATATAATATATCTATTATTAAAATTTTAAGAAATGGATAATCAATATGAAAATTTTACCGCTGCTTTAACCATTTTTAAGATATTTTAAAGGTTGAACTTGTTAGACATACCCGGAAAATTTAATAACCATACATTAATGGAAATTCAGGATTTAATTAAGATATTTTAAAATTTTGGTTTATTTCCCAATGCCTCTACAATCACCTCTTCACTGGGCAGTACAGTGGTATATGTACGCAGTAACAACGGACAAACACACACACAACCATTCCCTAACCAGAAAATTCCGATCAGTCGGGACTCAGGAACCCAGGACCTTGGGTCGGAGCGCTAGCACGCTAATTACTCCCCCACCGCGTCCAGCAAATTTATAAAAAACAATGAACATTTATCAAATATCAACAAATGGATTTCCGTAACATCACGATATATCGTTTTCCAGGCATGAATAGCGAGTAAGCAATTGAAATATGCTTCATAGAATTTACGACACATCCCATCCATTGATGGGCTGAATTGAGCTCCGAATCAATCTGTTTTAGTTTACATCGCCTCCATTCCAACCGAAAGCGATCCAGGGTTATATATCTGAAAAGGCGAATTTTTCTGAATTTCGGTCGTAAAAATTTTAATAAGAATCATCAATCTCCTATTCGTACATCACAATCCTCATCAAGCAATCCAATAATCTTATGGTAAAAACTCGAGCAAAAGAAGACACTACTGAATCAGCGTCATGTTGAAGTCTTAGGTGAATAGGAAATCGCCAGAGCGTATCGATGTTTTTCCACCGATTTGTTAATCATTACAGTTGCGGACGACTTTCAGCGTCGGGAAATCTTATGTTACGACATCGTCCGGAAAAACAACGACATATTCCGTAACGGTTCAAATACTTTCAAGATGGAGGTAATTTTTCCTTATCGCGAAGTGAATAGTCACGACTCGACAGATTATTCCTTTTATCTTCCTCTCCTCTACATCACGCACTTCGTTCGCCGCTCTTCCTTCTCCTTCCCATCATGCTCTTCGTCTAAGGCCTGTTTGGCGCTGAGGCAGCCTCCGGTTGAGCCAACCTTAACTTTTATGAAAGGGAATCTTTCCCCCGTATCGGTCCAAAGTCACTCTATACGATGAAGGCTGGATCTACCAATCTCACATTTTATACCTTCGGAGTAGTCGATCGAGTGATTTGCATGAAAAGAGTTTTTGTGAATGGATGTATTTACCAATAGACGTCCCTTAACCTGGAGTATTAAGGAAGTGCTTGATTACAGCTTTCAAACGGTGCTTTTGCAGGTTCCGTCAAGTTACATATTGCGGTCATAGTGGCAGTGATAGTTTCCCAGTAATTTCATGAAATAATTTAATAGTGTAAGGTTAATTTTTACCTTTCAATTGAACAAGGAAGTTGTTATTCCTATAAAAGATGAGAGAATATTTCTATATTTGGATTTCCCTGTAAATTTTCCATGTTAAGTCTTCAATAACTATGGTTTAGAATGTATAACTTAGAAAAAAAAACAGCTGAAAGCAAGCATTCATTGGGGCTGGAGTGAGTTGTTTGCCGATCGACTCCTCTCTTGAGGAGACCCCACGCCTCCCTAGTTGTAGTGAGCTACTAAGTTCTACTGAGCGCGTATCTTTTGCTGCATGATTGTTCACAAGTTTTTTCCAGCTGTATTGGCCCGAACTTCTCCATTCTGTCTTTTCTTTGTTCATCTTTCGGTATATTCCTCTATCCACTCCTGTTTCAGCTGCCGGCTGAAAAATTGGTTCCAATCCCAACGGAAGTGGTATTTTCGCTGTTAAGTTTAGGATAGATGCATCAAAATGTTGGATTTGAAGAAGAAGTAAGAATTCAGGTGCAGGATTACGATTCGCCTGCACTTCTTATCTTGCTCTGCATAGAAATATGTCTTTCCCCGTTCCAACTTCTACGGTATCGCGACGGAGGCCATTTCAGACAAGCGGAACTTGGGTTATACGCTCTTTCCTGAGAAAAAACTTAGGATTATAGAAAAACAGAGGCAGAGTTTTTGGAAAGGAGCGACAAATTCATCTTAAATTATCACCACTTGTTTATTTAAGCTAAGAAATGGTTTGATTTCTGTTTTTGTAAAATGAATGATTTCTGTTTTTACAGATTTATTTAAAAATTACTTGCTCCATTTTCATTGGAAACTTAGCTCTGAGTTTGGGCTTAAATTAAACCCACATTCGCATTCCCGCCTTTTGTCGCATAACTCGTAATCGCGTGACGAGGATTCTGCTAACACAGCGGTCGGTAACCTCATCCACCAGAGAAGACCATAATTATATTAATTGGCTAGCAGATGAAGTGTGAATAGCCGAGTGACACGGTAATGAAATGTATGTAGCGAATAGATAAATATGGAATNCAGACTTTTTTCATGTCCGTTTCTCCTTGGGAATTTTCCGAGATGCACGACTTATTGTGCCAAGTCATCTAACCCATTTCCTTGTAAAATAATATTATATAAAATATTTATAAATTTTATTTAAGTTTTCAACGATTGGCGAACGTGAACTTAAGAGGCTCGAAATTCATTTTCATGAATGTTTAGATTGAAGATCTAAAGTTTATCGATGCAGATTTAAGTAAAAAACGTTGATGGTGGCTGAAAGGAAAAGGTTCTCGTTGACCATTGAAGTATACCAATAAGTTTGGAAGCTCTTTTCATTTTTCATTGGTAAATCTTGCGTCTTTTGTTTCTGCCTTTCCTCGAATCCTTCCTCTTAGTTTATTTTCACTTTGTGCGTCTCACCATCGTATCCTTTGCATTCCACTCCTGCACGCTTCATTGCGAAACTAAATCACGTCCACTCGGTGGCTCTCCCACTTAGCATCTTCTTTGGAAGCACCTTCTTTATTCTTACGCGTCTCTCTGAATGAAAGGGCGCAGGTTCGATTCCCCTTCTGCGCGAGTGGGGATGGAAAGCAAGGCGCAGGTGCTCGGAGAGGTATAAACCTTTCTCGGGGAATCCTACGCCTTGATAGCCACGGTGATTTGTAGCTGATAGAGAGTCCGTGGAAGTGCAGGAGTTGGCGGGAAAAGGGAGGGATTGGAGAAACTCCAGGACGTTGGATTTCTGGAGCGATCCTGCCCGACCGAGTGTATGTCTCAGAGGAGTTCGTTTCCTTATCGAACTTGTACCTTGTTCGGTTGGTTGTTCAGTCCGTACTTTAGTGAAATAATAGTGGCATAGAGGGCATAAGACGGACTATTGAACCAGATTTTAAAAGTTCCGTCTCATTCCGCACCATTTGAGGATTGAAACATAATTCAGTGGAACTAAATACGAAACTAATAGGAGATTGAGAATTTTTGTAGAAGTAAATGATTATTCATCCATCTCACATTCCATCTCGATGGAGTCAGCGCATATTTACGGTATTCAGTTGAGTGATTACTTATCATTAAACTTATTATTATCATTTCTCGAGTATACTGAGAGACGTGTGAAATATTTCAGCAAGTCCATTTTAGTTCTTTCTTCTATCGGATTTCTCGTTAAGAAAATTACCACTATAAAACTAATAATCGACATCTCATATTACAAAATAATTATCAGTAAACGTAAATTTTGGCAAAGACATATACTGGCACCAATATCTCAAAAAAACAAATAGAATCTATGGATGAAAAAAAACTTTTTCAACTCACAATAAATTCAACAATAAAAATTTTCTGGAAACCGGCCATTTCAGAATTTAAAAACGGAAAAGTTTTAAATGATAATAGATTTCATAAAGAACAAGGATTTTTAACTAACTTTGCTGTTATATTCAAAACTAGAATATTGCTATGTATGACCTTAAGTTACCGAGCCTCTTTCATTGGTTGAAGCCGGTGTTGGTTTAGCTGTGACCTTTAGTCATAGAACTCCGAAACGTTGCTAGAGTAGCGTGTTTGTTAAGATTTATTCTAAGTAAGAATTATAATCAAAAGCCATTTTTGAGTTGAGTAATTAATATAATGACATTGCTTACTCGCAAGGAAAAAGCAGTATTAAATGAATCTGTGTAGCTGAGTAATACATGATTGAAGTAGAATAATTTTCATTTATTATTCAATATTAGTAATAGTTAGTGTCAGGGCTAAGAATTATTAGAGTGAAGCAATTTAATAGTGGCAGGAAGGTTAGATAGCTGTAAATAACAATTATTGTTAACCCATGATGATGGCGATGTTTGTACATCAATTGATTGAAATCCGTTTGTATTTATTGGTGATTTTTGGGGGTACTAGATACGAGCTGGACTTTATTTATGTATTCATTCATCAATGCTCTTCCTTTCCTTTTTGCCATTTCCGCGGTTTTTTCCCTTCCAAACCACTTATTGTCGACACTTCCTCTTTCCCATCACATTACCATTGTGCATTACTTGTCCATTTTTTCACAGCACGTTCTCTTCATATTTGCTTTCTGCTGAATTCCTCTCCCACGTAATCCCTTCCCTTTCTTTTTCCCACATTTCTCCACCCATTTCCTCCGCATTTTCCCTCGCGTCTGTTTGAAGTCTCTGTCTTGAGAAATGACGCATATTCTTCTTAGTCAAAAAGTTATCGACGCCCATTACCCGTCTCTCTCTCTTCATCTCCATTCCACCCTCACACGTCCGAGAGTGCCTTAATGGATTCCCTCAATAACTCATTCCTTTTTTAGTTTAAAACAATTCGACTCGAGTTTTCTCGCTCGTTCAAACACCTTGAGTCTCCACCTTTGTTTCCCGGTAGATGATGAGTTCTCCTCTCATAAGAGTATTCCTTTTTAGGCACGTTCGCTTAAGGGAATTAGTCGAGTGTTGCGAGTTGGTTAGCGTCTTTGACCCTTTGGTTTGCGAGCGGGAAATAAGCTGTGCATATTGTTAGTACAAAAGGAGGACGTTCATAAATTCACGGTAATTTATATGATTTTCGTTCTATGTTCCATTTGGTAGATTATAAATTTTATGATACATTAAGGGAAAACCAACTCGAAATCGTAATGTTGTTCTTTAATCCTTACTTCTGATAACCTTACAGTTTATATTTCCAGCTGATTTGGCGGAATAATCCTTTCAGAAACACTGCTTATGAGAAATATTTTTAATTTGCAATTTAAATGTATCATTAGCTTCTTTTTTAGAATATTTAATTAAAAGGAAGAGGAATGAATATGTGTATTCATAACATGGGGAACGCCTATAAGGAGTCTAAGAGATAGGAAATGCATTCTATATGCAACATATATATTTATATATTTTATAGACCCGTTAGTAGCTAACATTTCGTAGAAGCGTTTGCTGACCTTCTATATAATATCTTGTGATTAACGAAATTGTGAAGTTTCAGTGCGATTCAAGTTTCCACCATTTTTTAAGCAGTGGTTTTTAATCTGCGGCCCATGCATTTTCTGCTTTAAGTCACAGTGCGAGAACTCTCGCACTACTCCCCCTGTATATTTATATTATCACGACTATTTCATCATATATATTATTTAGTTGTATTCACTCAGGCCAACACAAATTAATGTTAATATATCTATTGTAATAATATAATGTTTCTATAGTTATATTGGGAGAAATAGAAGAAATATTCATTGAACTCTTACCAAATTAGCTTGAGCTAACGAGATTGAGTCGATGTAGCACTAAAAATGAATTGATAAATAGTTTTGAGAGAAATTTTCATAAATAAATGCTTCCAATCAACACATTGGATGAAACTAGATTTGCATGTAGCCCGCGATTTGTAATAAAATCAATTCGAAGTAAATTGTATACATTGCCTCAATTCCAATTTCCAATTCATAAATTCTCCGTATATTTTCAAATACGCTTCGTTGAATTCTCCTCATTATCCTCAAACTTGTACTTCCTGTACAAAAACTTCCGTATTTTCTCTGTTCTCACGGTTTTATTTCGTAGTAAGATGATTTTCCGGCATTTTAAAAATAATCATCTACTTCAGGAATGATTACAACTTTTATATCACCCACGGACTGGTCTTGAAATACGTCCTCCGTTTAATTGACCTTTAAAGGCTAAGCTTTTTATTCGCAATTTCTGAGATGTGTTACGTTTGATCCTCTTATTAATTTCTGTTGCCATCGCTGGAATATCTCTAGAATGTTACAGTGGAAAATATCTCTGACGCGGAAGGAAGACGCGACTCTCGTCTGTTCACACAATCCGAAAGAAGAGAAACAAGAATCACGCGAAGGATAGCGACAAAAGGTCAACTTAACCTTTCATAACCTCCCACGCCCCCTTTTAACCTTTCTCCCTTTTCTATTTTTCCCTCCAATTCTCCTCCTATCTTCTTTAAACGCCTTTCCTCTCCTTTTATTTCCTCATTCTTCATCGCAGATGCTGGTTTATCCTCCAAATTACCTCCTCCATCCCTTTAATTTATCGAGCGGTTGCATCTAATTTTCTCCGAAGCATCTCTTCCTATATTTTGCCTTTAATCCGTTTACGCTCGTCTCTTTTCTCACGTCCGTTTTCCTTTTGCAATGCCTCTCTCTCCCATACCAATGATGGCTGCTCATTCGTTCACACCCCTCGGGTATCTGGAAATTCTTTTCGAACTAATCAGCTGTAAAAATATTAAATGATGAATTTTTTTTAGATATTCATGTTTGCTTCAAATCCCCTCCTTCTGCCAAATTAGATTAGTTTATGTTTTGATTTGGGCGGGATTGCGACCGATTCCTCGTACTTCTATCCTACCGTCAATTTAAGTTCGGATAAAAAGAAATTGTGGAATTGGGAAATTAAGGATAAAAGGAGTCCACTATCTGCAATAAGAGAACCTGCAAAGTAAAAAGAGTAGGAAAAATACTCCGCTCCAGGAAGTCACTCACAGGAATGAGGGTATCAAAACACTGAGAGGTCTTTTGGGAGTACATTTTTAATTTACTGGGATCTGAATTGAAAAAGGTGAAAGGTTAAGACTTGAAAATGCAGAACATTAGGGTGAGATTACTCCCACGACAGGTAAAGGGTTATGGCCGAACGGACTGAATGAGTGAAACATAACCGAATGCTGTGACCGAGTAGCTCAATAGATAGAACAACCAACCTAGAATTTGGTGACCAGGGTTCGAGTCCCGGGTCAGTTAAACTTTTTTCGTGTTCGTTTTTCCTTGTGAACTTCGACTTCAATTATCGCAGACAATAAATACTTAAATAGTTATCATGCATACAAAATGATATACGTATTTTAAAGAGGTTACTCCGATCTGTCAGTGATTGCAAACTATGCAAATTAAAAGGAAAACTATTTTATAATATTGAAAAGAAACTTTGTTTCACCAATTCGGACACCATATTAAATATAATTAGGAAAGGCAATAAATATTACTCCGTTTGAAATGAAGATGAGAGCAGTTCAAGGGATTTTTTACTCCAACATTTCCTAATTTATGTTAGAAATCTGTGTTTTAATTAGTTGATATAGATCCAATGTCATTTTATTTAAACAATTCCTCGTTTAGTCAAAACGATTCAATAAATAAATTATTCTTTTTATTCTGAAAGAGTAATTCGAAGGAGATAGTGGAAGCATGTAAAAAAAACCGTTCATAGCTCGTTTCTAACGTGCCCTTCATTTTATTTTCTGAAATACGCAGGAAATGTACAAAAATATTAGCTTTATTCTTAACTGGATAACATGAAAGCAGAATTTTGTAGTACACGAGCTATTAAAAGGATTCGCATTAAACTTCAATTTCATTCGAAGAACACTGTCAATTTACCCGATCGATTGGAATGAGCTATTATGATGTTACTTTGAAGTAATAACACAACCTCGGTATGACGGAGGATTTTTTTCTTTTTAATACTTTTAACACAAATATTGATGGCGAATGCCATGAAATGGTATTTTTATCTTATAACCAAATCGGCATTGATTGGAAAAATCCGTTATCGATTCTCTTTAGTTGAACACCGATATATAAGATTCATTTATCATCCACGCTCCCATGAATAGGGTTAGATATAAGAAGAGATTAATAAGTCTCAATCTCGCCCTTAAATAAAGACGTCTTTTATTATCATTAATATAGATCTCTACGAATTTCTTTTTAGAGGAAAAGTCGTCGTCCGATAAAACTCTATAGCAGGAGTGAGGAGCGTTTCTTTCCGCTCCATCATAGCCAAGCGGGTTCCGCGTTCGTCTTTGAAAAGCGTTCCCGAGATCGATTCCTGATGGGGCCCCAACTGTGCATAATGACCTCAACTGACGAAGTACTTTTGAAAATGCTACTACTAATAGTGTTTCTTTCCCAGCACGGCCGTACGTATGTTCAATTCGTTCACATAAGAAAACATTTGATGGCATATGAAAGGCGGTCCGGACTTCCGTGGCGTATTGGGTATCATGAAATAATAGTATAAATATGGTAAGATGGGAATTAATTAAATCGCTCTGTGAAACTAGCGAGATCGCGAAAAAAAATATTTAATTGCATGCATTCTCTCCATAAAGAAACAAAATGGCTTAATTTAGCACCGTTAAATTACGTTAGGCCTAAAGGCCGCATTCTCCACACCTCTTTTCAATTTCTTTACTTTGGTTCTAATCGATTACCTAAACAACGGGTCTTTCTTTTGCACAAAGCACTAACTAACTTTTAACTTGGAAACGTGAATAGCGTTTGTGAAGCTTATTAAAGCAAACAGATGGTAAAATGAGAAGCATGTAAAAAGCCATCAGGTCAACATCGCAACTTCCTTTCATGAGAAACGTGAAGGCCTCCCATTGTTTTGATCCCGGCTTTCCCGCCGTATTTCTAGACATTCTTCTTCGGCACTTTTCCTAGCTCTTCTATCGTTCCTGCCTGCCTCCAGGGGGCAAGCCCATCTGCGAAGGTTGCCAAGTGTCGCTGCCAACATGCGCAGTAGTTTCCCTCCGGAGTCCGGACGCGCGAACTCTCAGACGTCTCTTGGAACTGCACCTCAGCGTCTTTTTGTTTCCTTTTTTGCGATTGAGAAGATTATCACCTAGAATTCCTCACCGTCACCGAGAATTTCGATTGAAGGATCAAAAAGTGGCTTCTTTTTTGCGCGCCCTTAGTCTTCAGCGTGTCATTCCATTTCCTCCGCATCGCTTTTCGCGATTATCTACCATGTCGGATCCCGGAGCACGTGCACTCTCCGTGACTTACTTGTACGTGACTCTTGAACTCTTTGGAACGCTTTCCCTCCTACGTGTGAGCGAAGGGGAGTGGTTAATGAAAATTTTGAAATGGCTTTTTCTTTCGATTCGACGGTTATTAATCGCGTTCTTCGGATAAAATATTTCTACCACAGCTCTCTATCGGTTTCTTATTCATCTGTGTCGGTTCAGAAGGCGGGATTTTATCTGTCATTGCCATCTGTTGCAGTGACAGTGATTTTATAAAGGTGCCCGAACAGCTGAAGACATTTTGTATCTTGCCATCAATAAAATGTTTGCGGCTATTCATTAATCGCATACTATATCCTACTTAAAATTACTTTATTTACTGTTCAATCTTAAAGTTTGTAAAAATAATAGAAAAAAATTTCAGAAGGGTTAAAACTGTACAAGAGTCATCCTTCCAATACGAGGAATAGTATGGTCTTCTTGAATGATGTAATACTGATCGTAATTTATAAATAGCCGCAAAGAGTAACTTCCAATATCCCTGTTCTAAATTATTTCTTGCGGTGACTGAAGTACTTCTGACATTCAGTAATGATATGCCTTGCATTCTCTTCTTGTGATATTTAATTAATTGATTTTCTAGAAGGTAGACGTTTTTGTAAAATGTAAAATTTAATGATCTTGACTTCCATCTAGAAACTCAAGAAGAAAAACAAGTTTCACTTCTCGCTATCACTTTTTATATTTTTACGGTATTCTGAATAATATGTTTTTATCGCAGGAAAAATTTTCTGATTCAAGTTAAAATTGGACTCTCTTATGCCTTTCATAAAATAATTGTCGTTTACAACAAAAACTTGTCATATATTTAGTTTAATATATTAAGTGTTAATATAGCGTATTATAGAACGATTTTAATAACACCTCAAACTCGAAATATGTATACTATCGTCAAAGAGTCACATAATTTACAAGTGTTAGATAAAAAGGAAGGGTTCAATGATATCTTCTTCGCTTTGGTAAGAGAAATATTCCCATTGTAAGTATACTAATTTAATGTATAATTCCCGGTGGCCGATTGCCAATTTAAAAATCTTCAAGTAGATTTTATATTATTTATCTGCCAATTTGTTTTACTGTAATCTAATTGTAATCTTTTTTCGTAGAGTAGTACCTTGGTTTACGAAGGCATAGTTAATGACGAATGTCTGTGATAAAAGAAGTCTCAGAGAACGACAGTCTTTGGTTAACGATGCCTTCAGGTGAAGATTGACAGTTAAAAACTTCTTTTACGACTATCGATTTTATCAAAGATAATTTTGTTGCAGACATAGTTGATTAAATCTCATTTTAATAACATTTTAATGAGTTTTATCTACTTATTTGACATGCAGCATAGTTCTGGAAAATTGCGTCTTGGATAACGACGGTTTTGGTTAATTACGAAAATCTTGCAACGGATTACCGTCTTTGACCAAGCTACCACTGTAATTTGTCATGAAATTCCATTACATTGTACTGCATCTTACTTACATGAGGGCGAATTTATTAGTTTTAGGGAAAAAGTGAATTTCAAGTATTGTTTTTCTTTAAAATTACCAAAGTTCTTGATCCATTAGATGACAAAGATAAAATTTAAAGAAAACAGAGATTGTAGCGAGTAACCGTCAAGTTTATTTGGTACGAATATTAAAATGTGTAACATTTCAAATTAAACGATTAATAAGCAGAACTTCAAAACCTTCCCTTGGGTTGTGGTTAAACGGAATCACCTTTTTGTGGCATGCAATGAAATCACCACATCATTTACGTCTACGTATTTTACTATCTGTGGGCTCTCACAGTGTCAGAATAGTATAACCCGAACCTTAGAGGAAACAAGTATAGGAGGACAGGAAATCTTTGCAAGGGATCCTAAAATAAATAAATAAAAATTTCATAACAAGTCGGACATGATATGCAGGGGAAGATTTATCGAGGGGCACCGGCGGCGCCAAGCACGCAGATCATAAGTTAACGGGAATGCGAGGCAGAAGAAAGACACCGGAGCCTGTGTCACGTCTTCCACACGACGCCCACGTTAAACGATGGGACGCGAGGGGAGGTAATGTAGGATTGGGAAGCGCACCAAAGGATGTAGGTGTACCATTGTCGGATTGGAGGGTAAAAAAATGGAGGTGGAATCCGCCCATGGGTGGAAGGCAGCGAGACTCAACAATGGGACCTCTTGACTCTTGTTCCCCGCGTCGTGCTCGTTTAATGCCGGGGTCACGGCCGCAGCACGAGCCATTGTGAGCAATTCACTGGATGACTCAATGGAGGATTTTTATGCCACGTGAAATCTCCTTCGTGCATTTCGAAGTAACCGGCTGCTGCTTTAAGCACTTCATCTCTCAGAGTACTCTTTGACTGAGCGGCGTTCGTGTGTTTCGGGAAATGGGTGGGGACTTGGTTCCAACTTCAATAAAGATGACGTACTCTAACCATGGTATGAATGCTGATTCTAAGATCGTTCCAAACTTTTAGTGCAATTGGTACAGATGCAGATTAGATGATTCCATGGACGAATAATTGCGGAGTCGAAGAGGATGTTGGCAGGTCTCTCATTATTCATTTTGTTATAATATTTTAACAAAATATGAAAACTTCTTCGAGGAAAATTCATACTTGGAATTCTGCTTTAGAGTGATTTGTAGCTCTTATTAGGGCTCCATTGTTTAAAACCAACCTTTTTAGATCTGCAGAAATACATTCTTAAATGCAATCTAAGGAAAATAATTTATCAAACTGGTGTTACTTTTTCTACATTTTACGTGTTTTGTACTTTTCTTAAGTAAAGTCGTACTTTAAAACATCGTCGATCTATTTTAAATGACGAGGAAGATAAATAACGTGAAGTGATATTCAGAATAGATAAACTTACTATAAAAGTCCACTCTAGTTCTACTCCTTACAAAGAAAATCCAGCTTTACAAGAGTTTTCTTGAAAACGTAGAAAACGAATGGCTCTTAAAAAGGAAAGGCGACTTTCTCCTTGACCATTCTCTGATCTCTTACCGTTTATCGCCAGGTTAACTGTTTATTCTTTGCCGACTACTTATCTCCTGTTAGATATTCGGAGAGATTGTCGCTGGCTCTTCAGATTGCTTTCCAAGATACGTAGAAATAATAAATCATTGAAAAGAGCTTTGTGAGGGGGAGCGTGCGAAACTCTTTGGTGAATGCGTGCAAGGGAATCGAGAAACGCGGAAAAAGTTTCTTACGACTATTGGAGGAATATGGAGAGTCATTTTTAGATAAAGATGGAGCAGAGAGCGTGATCTTTCCCTCTCCTCTTTTTATATCCTAAATCCATTCTGAAAGAATAGGGGAGAAATGTGGGAAATCGATGAGAAATGGGTGACATACTCAACGTTGATGAATAGTTCTGTTGACTATAGTCTGTAAAAAAACTGAGTCCATCAAGTTTGATAAGATATAGCATAATAACTTATAGAGTTCACCGATTTTAATGAAATACATTGCATCTTATAGAACCATTATTTCTATGTGCAGATAACAATGTTGAGTTATGTTACACAATTTACAAAACATTAAAAAATAAACTACGATTAACTCTCTGCCGATCGCATAAACTAGTTAGCGTGCTATCTCTCCAAAGCCATTGCATCGGGATCGGGTCCCGGTTAACCGTAATTTTCCGGTTAGCGAATGAATGTCTGTGTTACTCCATTGTTGGGTATTTCACTGCAATTGTTCTATGACTGTATGCTTATGAGAAGTTTAAGGAATAAATCACTTTTTTAAATCAATTCTGAGTACTATTTAACGTGTAAACTTTACAAGAAGAGTTCTATACAATTCAAACTGATATAATAAATATAATAACAATATACAGTTCTAAAAAAAATATTGTTCGCGATAAATAATCTATAATTGTGTTGTTAAACACAAAATGTGTATGTCTTTGTATAATTTTTTTACAAGAAAAAAGCGAATTATCATAATGATTTAGAAATCTCTTGCAATGAAAATTCCAATTCAACCTATTGCTGTGTAAGGCATTCATCGCATCACTTCTACCATTTCCGTGCATGGACATTGTGTTGAAGTAAATAAAATATTATCCTCATTCTTAAGCGATGGTAATCAATGAGACATTCAATACATTTTGGGTAATTTACTGTATTAAATAGGACTTTAAAATTTTTTTGTTTGTGTATAAAAATAGATTTAACATTTATGTTTCCAATTAGTTTACCATTTAATAGGATGTTGATGTATAAAATAAATATGAAGCACATGTACGGACGGCGAACTTACCGTAATTCAGAACGATTGAAAAGGGTCGGCGGATTGAAGGATGGGGAGGCTAGCTGACGGAATTGGCTATGGAGTTGGAGACGGGAGAAAGGTCGGGGAAGATGGGTGTTGATGGAAGAGGAGTTATTGGAGTGGAGGTTTGATGAAAGGATGAACGAAGAAAGGAGACGAAAGTTTTCTCGGGACGCACGATTAAGCTCTCGCTTCCCTTTAAATCAATCCTTATCTGCGACGGCGCGAACCTTGTTAGAGGCGCAAAGAGGTAAATCTAATCTTGGCTGCGTGTGTGGCTCTCATTCATTATTTGTTTCGAAAGGTAATTTGGTAAACCGGGACTTAATCGATCGGCATAATTAACGCGAACTGCTCGACTTACTTTCGCACCCGACAAACCCTTTCTGTTCAGCCCAAGTCCGTCTTAATTTAAGTTAGCCCACTTCAAATTGGAATGAAGGAAAACAAACATCGCGTGATTTGTTGGAATTGATGCGTATTTTGGAGATCGAACAGAAAAAATAATCCTAAAAAAGCACAAGAATGTCCGTACATTTGCAGATTTGGATTTGGAAGCGTAATTTAAAAAGTTTGAAATAAAGCTAAGTTAAAAAAATAACAATTAAAAAAACACTTTTTTATTTAAAAATTAATCTCATTTTATAATTTATGTTAGGTTAGAAGTATGCATAATTTTTGTCTTTCATCTGAAAATTAAAATGGGAGCGAAACACCGACACTGTCCAATAGAGATATTGTAAAATTATGTTGTAAAATCTAATAATTAAGGTTAAATCTAATTTTAGGAAAATTCTCCTATGCTGAAATTGCTTTAAACAATTGTCAACTTTCTGATTGTCGCAGCATGATATTACCCTTTGATTTATCTTTAATTTTCAGTATTTCGATCTTTCCAATCAGACCTGTGCCCTCTGCGAAAGTATTTTGGTCCATTTTAATTACTAAGATTTTGTTAGCTAATGATGGAGAGGTTTGGGAATACAACCTTCAGAGTCTTTCAGACTTCAGGCAAGCAACTATACAGAAAGACAGAACTTAAGGAAACAGAAAGTTGTGATCATCATAAGCTGAGGCTGACCGACAGGCAACCTTTTAGAGTGGTTTTCCAGAACGAATTATTTCTCCCTGCAATGAGCGAGTATCCTGCAATCAACGAGTATCACTGAATTGAGATTGGAAAAATTACGTCTAAATGGAGTTTACACTTGCGAAAATGCCCCTAGTTACCTTTTGATGAAAACCCATCTCATGTGACTACGTAAGTGACATTTCCTTCCAAGCAAACCGGCGGAAATCGATTCCATGGAAATTATTCCGAGTGTGCGATAACGCGCAGTCATGCACTTTACTTCACTCGTTTTCTCGCTCCCATAGAGCATATCTTTCCGCTCCTCTAACGATCAGCACGACTTTTTCTTCCATTCTCCACCTATTTTACCCCTCTTTATTTCCAATTACCTCCACTTTCCTCTTCGCAGTTTCTCTCTATCCTTTTTATGAACCACCTTTCCCTTTCCTAATTCGCATCGCTATCGGCAGACGTCCTACACCAATCCCATCGTCAGATGACTCCGTAATATCCGCACGTCACTCTCGTTTTCATCGGCTGCTTCGTTACGTCACTCACTCGGGACGTTTGGCTCATCATTGGACGTCATTCAGGAAAAAAGGGACTTACGCTTCAATTCCGAAGGGCTTGGATTTTAAATCGTAGATACTCGCTTTCGTTTGTTAAAAACACCCACATGTAAACAATACTTCGCTATACTCCATTGTAATCTATTCAGAGATGCCATATTGTCAGAAAAAGATTAGTTAAATGGAAGCCTTGATTCACTTTAGTGAGGTTCCAAATATACGCTGAAATCTGAATGAGAACCCGTTTTAGTGTTTTTACTGATTTTATTCGCCTCGTAGGAAAAGCTATTTAATTGATATGTGCTAGAAATTATAGTATATTCGTTCTAATAACGATATGTAGGAAATATTTTACTAATTATCATCATCGTTATGCTCTTTTTGAGAAGTAAATACCTGATCATTCCGTACAATTTAGTTCCGGAACTTTTCATTTCATAGCCATTGTAGTATACATCATCTCCGTAATCGGTACCATAAAGTTTGGAAAAGAAACATTTTATTTTGTTTTATTATTACTTTAAAAAAATTCCAGTAGAATTTTTTGTTAAAAATGTTATTCTTAAATGGGTGTACAAATAAAATTTTAAAATTAATTTTAATGATTTATCTTGCACCTTAAGAAATTTATTAAGAATAAAGTGAGTAAATGTTCTCATTCGATTGTAGCAAAAAAAGTAAAAATTACATTAAATCTCGTAATTATTAACTAAGTCGTACTACATTCCAACTGATATCCTGCCCTGGTAGATTACTATTTGAAAACTTGGAACAAGAACTTTCCGCAATACTATTTTCACTTTTATTAATTTGGAATGCAGTTCATTATGGTAACGAATTTAGCTTCATAAACGTTTGTTCGTCCAAATGAGGTATATTTACCCCTTCATATGTTGCTTCTGCGATAGAAATTTACTCAGGAAGCAAGTTTTCAAAGTACATAGAGATAAAAAGAACGAAAAGAAAAGATTAAATGAAGCTGATTCGTTAAATTCCGCCGAAAATATCCGAGTATGAAGTATTTACTCTCCTCTACAGTGATAATTATGCCAAATAGAATCATAAAATATTTACACTATTTGTAACTAAAGTCGCAAACTTTGTATAATCAAGTCAAGTTAATTATAGCATCGATAGTTTTCTATTGCACACAGATTCTGTTTGACATTTGCGTGGGAAATTCAGAGTTTTGAACAAAAATCTCTAGCAAAATACGAGTATCATTTGCATAGCCAATTAGCTTTGCGCTGCTGTGAATAGCACAATACACAGAGAACTTTGAGATTCGAAATTTAAATGATCAAATGGAAGGTAATGATATTCAACCGCTGTCTCTTCTTTCTAATAATCTTTTGCTGCGATTTATGTATTTTGGAAAAGTATACATTTTGGCCCAATAATTGTACAATCTATTTCATAGGGCCGGTAGGTTTTTCATTCTTAATTTTTGTTGTAAAATATTTGTATTGCTCGATTACTGTCCCTGCTAATTTACACACTCATTGTCCGGTCAGAAGTGATCATATCGTGGGTGTTTTTAAGGATTTCTTCGGTATCCATGTCTGTATGATGGCCTGGGCGCTCCTTATCATAAACGGATGTTCAGCCACTTTTGATTTCGTTGAAAGAGTATTAAGTAGTTGTCTATGGTGGAAAAGGATCCCCTTAGACAGCATCTAAGATCACTTAATTTTTTCAAACTTTTTTTCTTTCCAAATATAAAAAGTCACAAGTCGATTTTACTTATTTTCCGTTTTATCTAAATACACCAAACTCGAGATTAATAACTATTACTAACAATGATACTGACAAAAACTTGAGATTAATGACTCTCAAAACTAAAAAAACCTATGAATCAATCTTAAACCTTGTTTGAAGGAAGACAACACAAGACGGATGTTCCGAATTTCCTTAGAAAGGCAAAGTGTCTTCAGACACTAGTACCTGTGAATCATCCCTCGACGATAGTGTATCGCGTCGTATTATTTCAGTACGAATCATGCATACTCTTTTCTGTATGAAAAGTAATCTATATATATTATATGATATACGCTATGTAAGGTATAATTATTATTTTATTTTATTTACGATTTTGTTGTAAAATCTAATAATTAAGGTTAAATCTAATTTTAGGAAAATTCTCCTATGCTGAAATTGCTTTAAACAATTGTCAACTTTCTGATTGTCGCAGCATGATATTACCCTTTGATTTATCTTTAATTTTCAGTATTTCGATCTTTCCAATCAGACCTGTGCCCTCTGCGAAAGTATTTTGGTCCATTTTAATTACTAAGATTTTGTTAGCTAATGATGGAGAGGTTTGGGAATACAACCTTCAGAGTCTTTCAGACTTCAGGCAAGCAACTATACAGAAAGACAGAACTTAAGGAAACAGAAAGTTGTGATCATCATAAGCTGAGGCTGACCGACAGGCAACCTTTTAGAGTGGTTTTCCAGAACGAATTATTTCTCCCTGCAATGAGCGAGTATCCTGCAATCAACGAGTATCACTGAATTGAGATTGGAAAAATTACGTCTAAATGGAGTTTACACTTGCGAAAATGCCCCTAGTTACCTTTTGATGAAAACCCATCTCATGTGACTACGTAAGTGACATTTCCTTCCAAGCAAACCGGCGGAAATCGATTCCATGGAAATTATTCCGAGTGTGCGATAACGCGCAGTCATGCACTTTACTTCACTCGTTTTCTCGCTCCCATAGAGCATATCTTTCCGCTCCTCTAACGATCAGCACGACTTTTTCTTCCATTCTCCACCTATTTTACCCCTCTTTATTTCCAATTACCTCCACTTTCCTCTTCGCAGTTTCTCTCTATCCTTTTTATGAACCACCTTTCCCTTTCCTAATTCGCATCGCTATCGGCAGACGTCCTACACCAATCCCATCGTCAGATGACTCCGTAATATCCGCACGTCACTCTCGTTTTCATCGGCTGCTTCGTTACGTCACTCACTCGGGACGTTTGGCTCATCATTGGACGTCATTCAGGAAAAAAGGGACTTACGCTTCAATTCCGAAGGGCTTGGATTTTAAATCGTAGATACTCGCTTTCGTTTGTTAAAAACACCCACATGTAAACAATACTTCGCTATACTCCATTGTAATCTATTCAGAGATGCCATATTGTCAGAAAAAGATTAGTTAAATGGAAGCCTTGATTCACTTTAGTGAGGTTCCAAATATACGCTGAAATCTGAATGAGAACCCGTTTTAGTGTTTTTACTGATTTTATTCGCCTCGTAGGAAAAGCTATTTAATTGATATGTGCTAGAAATTATAGTATATTCGTTCTAATAACGATATGTAGGAAATATTTTACTAATTATCATCATCGTTATGCTCTTTTTGAGAAGTAAATACCTGATCATTCCGTACAATTTAGTTCCGGAACTTTTCATTTCATAGCCATTGTAGTATACATCATCTCCGTAATCGGTACCATAAAGTTTGGAAAAGAAACATTTTATTTTGTTTTATTATTACTTTAAAAAAATTCCAGTAGAATTTTTTGTTAAAAATGTTATTCTTAAATGGGTGTANACAAAGTTAAGCTTTCTCACATCGATTTCAACGAAAAGATCCTTCATGACAGCTCAGCTGGAGCCAATCAAAAGCCAATCTCGATTTTTCTTGCCTGCAGTCGTTGGAACACGAAGAAGAATTTACTGACCATTGTAAATGTATTTGGACGGAAAGCTAAATATTCTATTACTTTCTAATGGCGAGAGCAATGGATGGTCACGTAAATGACACCGGGGCAGGTGGATAAACCCTTTTATTCTTTAAAGGAGTTATATTAGTTATCCCTTTCCTCGAAAGCAATTAGAGGCTCATCGCATCCATCCCACGCTCTAATTCGCTTCATTGCGAGTGCGAGAGAAATCATCATCTAGGGAGCGTTAGCGAGGTAGCGCATTTGTTCGTTAAGAAATGTCAAACGACTCCCACCGCTTCTCGCCTATCTGACTCACTGCTAGAAGTCATCTTGCTCACTTTCTCCATCCCATAAATACCACCTACACCCTTACCAGCGCTACCGTCTGCTTCCTTCACGCTCACTTCCCTTCTGGTGTTCTCCCTTCGTCTTTCTCCGAGTCAAGATGCTAGCGCTACCGAGACAGCCCCTCAAATTAATGACTCTAAAATCCACGTAGACCCTTGAGAGCGCTAAGTATTTCGGATTCTAAGTGTATTGCTTTGAATCCAAATGTTTGGATTTATTCCCAAGGAGAAACGGACTTGCTAAAAGTCCGACGGGGTCGCGATTCGAACCCGGGTCTTCCAATTTCACAATCCAACCAATCGGGAATTGGGAGATCCGGGTTCAAGTCCAGGCACCTTCAGACTTATTTCAATTTCCGTTTCTCCTTAGGAAATCTCCTATGTGCACGCCTTTACGTGCTAAACCAACGTAATCTGGCCACGGTGGCGGAGGCCTAGCATGCTAGCTTTCCAATCCCAAGGTCCCGGGCTCGAGTCCCGGTTACTCGGAATTTCTTGATATCGAATTGTTGTCTGTGTATTCCTCAATAATAATATTTTTTATAATGAATGTTATTAGGAGTATCTTCTTGTGTCCATTAAGGAAAATATTATTATTATTATTAACCTCTTGTACTTGGATATATTTAGACCGCTCTCTTATTGAAACGAACGAGTCTAATTTTATCTACCCAATTAGCATATGTCAAGTTTGAACTCACTTTGATGCTTGCTTCGTGCCTTTCATTCCTATCGACACCTCTTTTTTTGACATAGTTGAAAGATTTGCGAGGTGAAATATTTTTCGGTCTTACAAATGTTCATTAAGACCGACCATACTCTATAAAACTTATATCCTTCTGATTAAAGTTGTGGGCGTAATTGTTTCTTTTTCCACCGTAAGTGGACCGACCCAACTTTTCTTATGAGTTTATTCGTTACGGCACTCATATAGTCTCTTACAGTGCCTATGCATGTACTCTAACTACATATTGATTTATTGATGTCAACAAGTAGTATATTTGTTATATTTCCTTTACGAAGACCGTGATACTAAATTAACATATCGATGTCTTAATGCGTGAGTCGTTCTATAAGTCCTTAAAAAAAACAAATTACAAATCGTACTGGTGCTATTGTTATAAATCAATTTCATATCGACATATTGTTACTACCACCATGTTACATAGGACGATCCGATACTGCGAGAAAGATCAGGGAAATAGATGCTAGAACGAATCGATTCGAGAACTCATTTTTCCCGCGAACGACACGCGAAAGTAATCGATTGGGTAAATTGAGTCATGGTGTATGCACCCCCTGCCACGCACCGAAAGGCTGGTTGCAGTGTACTTACAGAGGCAGACATAATAATTATAAAACTAATATTATTATCTTATTGATTCTAAATTAATTTACCACTACTTCCCGTTCTAGTCATGTGTATGGATGGATTTCTGACAATTTTAATTCGTCCATCCTCGTATTTCGTAAAGGACTAATATCTGACACAGACTCAACCATTATAATGGGACCATTTTTCAACCAGGTTGAGTGGAGAGGAGAGTAAAATAAATGTCCATTTCTGGAATGGAGGACATCCTGCGTTGTCCCCGTCTGCTGTGATGAACTACTATTCTCTTAAGCTTTCTCTCCCTAAAGAGTAGAAGAGGGAGTGAGGTGCACGGTGCAAGTCCGGCGATGCACGTTTCTGACGAGCGAAGAGCTCTCGAAAGTGTTACGAAATGTCAAAATCTGATAACATTTCCGCGTATGATTTTTCTGTTCGCTCGAGACTCGTTCCCTGCATTTCGTAATTCTATTTTCAGCTTCGGATACGTCCATGCGATGCGTGCACTCACCGCTCCGATGAGACCGCAGCGCTGGTTTCTTTCGGTTTGGGTATGTGTTTGTGGAATAATGGTGTTTGGTGCCTAGAGACGGAGTTGAGGTGCTTGCAGCAGAGCGCTGTACTTCGGTTGAGTTTGCTGCGCCATTCCCGGAAGCGTATGCTAATCCGAACTTCCTCCGGCCATGTAGTACGGTTGTTTGATCGGTGAGATCTGCTTTAATAAGGATTCCCCCTGAGATACATAAGCGGTTATTTTTGTTTTCATTCAAGGATCATATATGAATTTAGAGTTCTCACGGATTAAAATTTTCCTACTCATATTCTTTTTTGTTCGATTTCTGGGTAACAGAAAAATTCTTCGCCTGCAAAAGATTTCTAAATTATATTTCACTGGTCGTAAGCGTGCTGTACTGTCTTATTAGAAGTCTTCATATAAGGATTCATATTTTGATTAAGACTTAATTCTCACTTATAAATGGGTTGTTACTGTCAACGCTTTTTTCACGGCCTTCCTGCAATTAAATTGAAACTAAATCATTATTTAATGCCCATGTAGAGAGGGGTATATATGCACGCAAAGTATCGGAAGTAAACAATTAAGTATATTTTTACTCGGACATTTTATGACAAAGATCATAGGAAAAAAACATTTCATGATAAAGGCCATAGTAATGTTGTTTTATTGTACAACTTATTGATCGATTCTTGACTGGCTTAGCTCTGCATCTATTTCTTCTAGTGTCTTCGTTTACGAAGTGATTCTCGGAAAGAGTTTGACTGAATGCAGAATGAATATTTTCCTTGGTTTAGGATTTCACTTATACAATGTGACGGTACTGTGTGGCTTTATGTATAATTTAATAACTACATATGTTGAGTCGTAAGTTTATGTTTCTTCCATTTCTTCCTTCATTTCATTTGTTTAATTTTATAAGGATTGATAACGCAGAAAGTTGTATTTTAGCCAAATTATTCGTTAACTTTTAGATCCACGAAATTTCATTTTAAAAGTAAGAAAGCCTAAATGTATTTTTTATGTGAAATTACGATCTGAGCAGTACAGTAAATATAAAATAATGACCTTATAGGCATTGCTAAATAGCATGGTAAATCAAATAGAGGGTATTGTATGAAATGAAATAGAAGAACTCGAGAAGAGTCTCGATTATTACTAAATAATAATCTACACAATATACATATATATATTTATTTATTTATAGATAAATAGAATACAAAATTAACTTCCCATCAATCTGTCGCAGTCATTTTGTGAAAAGAAGTTAAGTTATTTTAATCAATTTCCTTTAAAGGTTTCGTGGGTATTTTCGTAGTGCTTTATCGACCCCTGCCCTACTATTGCGCAGCCTAACGATTTATTTTTTCGTTATGTCGCATTCTTCCCCTCTGATTTTCGGTGTTTCGTGTCTAAACGAGCGTGTGTCATGACTGGATTCTTTCCGGAGAACTTTCTCTCCCATATCTTCGCTCTCTTGAGTACGTGAACAATCGTTTTTGCTTCCCGCATCTCCCTCACCCCAACTTCGCATTCCTCTTCGCTTTCTCTCTCTCTCTCTCTGTCTCCTGTAATGCTCTGGTCCCTACCCTTATCGCCAACGGGAGAGTTGAGTGAGTATTCGGGTTCCGATAGTTACGCTCCAAACAAATGACGCTGCTCCCTTTCCCTTGACCCATATAGTCGCGGTTACGTCTCGGACGGAAGGTGGGTGACACTCCCGCACTTCCTTTTTAATTCCCGCAGTTTTCACTTTCGAAAACGCCGGCCACGCTTTTGTTTTTTATACGCGCGAGGAAGTGGAGTCGAACGAGAGGTTAGTTCATCTTCCTCCCGCACATATGTCCCCACGAACAGCATCAAAGTCCGTGCAATTAAGGACCACTTTGTTGTTAGGGTATTCTACCTTTTTTGTCATTGACTGCTTCGTTACTTTTTATTATTTCCGTCCGTAATAGATTTGAATCATGTCGTTTTACATTTATCGGAGTTAACTTTACACTGATTGTTTTACTCGTATATTATATGCTTGCAATACAACGTTTCAAAATGTAGCAAAAGTTTCACGTTGTTGTGTATCAAATGGCTAGTTTACCCGTGGATCGGTTATGATTAGAATTTTCGAACAAATTTTTTTTAAATTCGAATTCCTCTGCGAAAAACGTCCGAAACGACTTAAAATTTTTAAATAAAAACTTCATTGTATGCAAGAAAGAAGGACGAAGGACGCCTACGGCCATTTTTAATTCAGCATTTCCCTCCAACACCACATCTCAATAGCCTCAATTATTTCCCCTAGTTTAGATTATTAAGTCCCTGTTTTGCCTCCGTGTAAATACCCACCAAACGATTAATTTTTAAAAATATTTGAATTCCTCAGCGAAAATCGTCCGAAACGACTTAACATTTTTAAATAAAAACTTCATTGCATGCAAGAAAGAAGGACGAAGGACGCCTACGGCCATTTTAAATTCAGCATTTCCCTCCAACACCACATCTCAATAACCTCAATTATTTCCCCTAGTTTAGATTATTAAGTCCCTGTTTTGCCTCCGTGTAAATACCCACCAAACGATTAATCCTTTCCTTAAATTTTATACACCGTTTATTTCCACCTACTCTTCTCAATCATTATTTTCTGTTATAAGACCTCACCCATAGTCGAAGACGCCATCGTCGACGCCCGTCCTAAGATGCAACGCCATCTTAGGACGGGACAAAAATATCGACATTCAAAATAAACTTATGTTAGTCCGCACTTTATTATTTTATTTACTTTTTTAAAATTTCATCTCTATCCGTGTTTTCGCGAGTTCTTTTTCGCTGCCCTTCTTGTGTGAGCGTTTTCTCGAATCGTGGGTTTTTCTTTGAAAGCCTTCAGTTGATGGGTTTTTCCCCTCACCCCATCCTTTCATTAACTTTTTGCTGTTGTTTCTAATGATTTTTAATTTCTGTAATCCTTTGAATATTCCAGTATATGTATATACATGTATGGCTTCAGAGGTTAGGCGGAAGATAGTCTCACATGGGCCTAATCTCACCGAATTAAGAGTTTTATAATGATAAGATAATAATAATAAAGTTTTAGGTACATAATATCGTTTAATTTCTTCTTAATGCTTACCTAGAAAATTCAATTCTTGGCTCTCCCTTATATCTCAGATTTTCATTCATTGCTCCAGCATGTTTGTCGTAATAACCATCTTTATGGGCTGCATAAAATTTGGACGTAGAAGTGTGGTCAGTCTACTCTGAGCTGTTTTTACTTTGGTACCTCCACCTTGATCTTCACCACCCCACAATGCAAGTTACATAAGAGTTGGCCTCTGAGATGCGTATTTCCGTTCAATTCTTCGGTCGGTTGCTTCCAAGAGCGAATAGAGGAATCTAAGAAATGTTTCTAAGCGAAATCCGATATAGTCCATGGCTAGAGGAGGATAAATAGAGGGATCCGATCCCTTTGTCGCCACGTAAAATGACTCCTTCGCATCGCTCACATGGATGGCATTCCTAACGTATTTCGCCCGCGAAATGGACGAGCTGCATCCTCCCCCGCTGCACACGTCTCTCTCAATTAGCCACTCTCGTGGGTGTGATGTATGTGTGGGCCTTAAGCACTGACGGCTATACTTGTCGAACTACCACGCCGACAAATTCTTCCTGAATCTTCCATGTCAGACAGTTTTTGCTGATGCTAACTGATCAAAAGCAGGTAAAGCAATTTCTTCCGGCAGTTGTGGCTGCCGATGACTATGATTGAGGCAAACAAGATTGCGGAATTCTTAATTAGAATATTTTTCGACTTCAATAAGGTTTCCCCGTAAATTGTGACACCTAAGAACATTTTCTGTAATATTCTGATACCTAATGTTGCAATTATACATGGATTGAGTATGCACGTTAATTAAAACAAAATATCGCGCTATGACCAAATCATAGGCTCATATCCTTTTCGATAGAAATAGGTTCACATTGGTTAAAACCGCTCTTCATTACCTTTTTTAAACTGTTTTTTTTTCTTTTGTCTAACATTTATATCTTAGGAATAATATTTAAATGTCGCCCTAAACTATTTATTCCAATTTATTGGGAACGAGTTCTGTCTTTCACTGCTTAACTTCAACCCTATTAAGAAAGGCAATTAGCTCTGATGATTATGCATCGAATTACTGAATAGAACGACCTTTGTAGCTCCTACTTTCCATCGAAATAGTGAAGGGTGAAGCTGAAA
>KZ308474.1:511652-558524 GCA_000376725.2 Ladona fulva | reverse complement strand
CTGAAAAAGGAAAAATTTATAATCTGTATCAAAATTTATATGTCCATGTTCAAAGAAAGGACAAAACAAAGAGAAATCAATAGTATTATCAACCTACAATTACAACCTACATCCCTCAAAGGATGTCGTGACCTCTTCCAAATCGGAAACTTTTCCGATCATTATTTATTTCCACATGATGCTGAAGAAGTGCGGTTTAACCACAATGCTAATGAGCAAAAATGGCAATCGCATCGAATGGAAACTAGAAAGTTGTGCAGCTTAACTCAACGATATGTACTGACAAAGCTATACAGGAAAATCTATATTGCAGGAATTAATTCAATTGGCTCTAAATAAATCTATCAACGATAGACTATTTCCAAAATCATCAAGCCCTTTGAAGATTCTCACAAGCTGTAAAGGTCCTATCAATTCTAAACATAACAATTTGAGTTTCTTATGTTTTGGGTTTAAAAGTAATACCTCTTCCATAGAAGGGGAAATCACAATGATTTGATAAAATGATAAGCTACATGATTCTTTTCTTTAGATCGTTTTGTGTTCCGACCTTCGTTTCTAGTCTGCCTGTAAGACAATTAAATGCTGCAAAATATAGTGCTTGCTGGGAATAAGGTGTAAATACTTCGGACCAAGGGCTCCTGGATAGCCAAGTGGGCAACGCGTTCGACTTCAGTGAAATCGGTCCCGTGTTCTATTCCCGGAGTGGGTCTACGTGCGAAATGACCAAAGCAGTCGAAGCACTTTTAACAATACTAGTATGTACTACTACCTTGGATCAAGAAAAATTAGCAGTAACTTTTTTGCCTATAGATATGACTGCGGAAAAAGTGCCTTTGCAACGATAACTAACGAAACGGCCTCTTTGGGACTGCCTGGTCATATTCTTTACGACTCTTAGACTCCATCCCTAGCTGTGTTTAGTCAGTTCGTTGAATACTTGTCTTCCTTGATGACTTCTGACGCAGCGCTATAATGTGGTTATCGCCCTTGGGGGGCCTTTACCTTTAAATTACCTTTCCGAACGAGAAATCGCTCCACGGCGACTTAATTCTACCTTTGGAACGCGCGATATTGAAACTCGATCGGATAACTTCGTCAGACGCTTTTGTGATCGGGTTATGACGGGGTAACTTCCGCAGGATGGCGCGCTCGGCATCCGAAAAGACGCCTCCCTCTCTAATGGACACCTCCTATTAAAGTTGCCAAAGCGTAAGCATAGCCAAAATTCCCTCTCTTCGACCTCTTATCCGGAAAGAAACGGCTCCCTCCCCCATCTCTATGGGAAAGAATGGCTCCCGTGTGGGCTCCTTAACTTCACATCACCAAACGAGATTCCTCAGGCGGCCCTAAGTGCTTCTGGGACGCATTTCCTTTCCTCCTCTTAAGGCGCTTTCCCACGCCAATCGCATCTTCTCGCCGTCCATTCAGCTCCTCCTATACTTTCCTCCACCCAATCTCGTTTTCCACCATTTTTCAACCTCCGTCCAAGAGTCGCCTTCCATTACCTCCCAACTTGTTCCATTATCCTCCCTTTCCGCACAGTGGTTCGCTACTTCCAATCTCTCTGGAACTTCTTTTATTTCTCCCTGTATCGTCCTCCATCGAGATCCTCTTCCCGGCAACTTACAGCCTTTTCCGGGACTTCTTTACTTCCCTGTCCTTTTATTGTCTGTGTTATCGGCGGATTATTGCGTAACTTTCTAGTATCAAATTGAACTGTTTTTCCTCTACTGCTTGCTGATTCGCAGCTTTTCCCATTACCTTCCAAGTTTATTTTTTTATGTTTTGGAGGAGTATTTCGTAGGGAAAGGAAAATTTTTCTGATTATTGCATGGATCAGATTACTGAAGGAAGCTTTCGAAAAATTCGTCGATTCAGAATATTCAGGAAAAGTAGAAGACATTGTAATTCCGGTAAAATGATTGCGATCTCTTAAAGGCATCGGCGGAGCTTTACAAGGAAGTAACCACCAAAACGTATAGTTATTTCGTACTGGTCGTTCTTTCCGAATGACATCAGAAAAACTAAAAGGGTAGATTACACCCCCGGCCATAACGCCACTGGAGGCTCGCGGGGTACAAATCTAAATCTAAAATATATTTTATCTCACCTAAGTTTATTCCAGAAAATGTTATTATTATATTCCACCGCAATTTTTTTCCGTTGTCTGAATTTTGGAACAAAAGATTTTATTTCCTTGTACTGTGTGTTACACATAAGGTTTTACCGATCTGTGAATAAACGTAACATATTTGAATAAGCTAATCCTCAGCCTATCGGCAGCACCTCCGCCTCGAGTGAATGAGGTTCGATCACTTTGGGAGTCAAATTTTCCTAAAAGAGAAGGCCGTTGGTCATCCAGCTTAAAATCGTCACCATAATCAGCAGCCGACAACATAAGTAATGAAAATAAAAACGCTAAATTCTTTTCTTAAACTAAATCTTTCCTGAATGAATCTGAAGCGTGATATATAAGTGAGATAAGCTGTGTCGTGTTGGGTTCGGTGTCACTTGGTCGAAGGACCGTCGTCGTGTTGTTATCGTTTTTTACCAGTAATAAGAGTAATGCGACTTTTTTCGGGAAAGATTGAGACTATTAATTCTCTTCTTACATGTAACCCTTCGCCGTATGAAATTTAAAAAAGATAGCTTGTAAAAAGTTTACAAAAGGAAAATACTTTATGGGCTTAAAAGCCTAACGCAGCACTTAGGAAAAAACACCACAGCAAGAAAACACCCACAAAAAGGGGTGTGTGAAAAACCTGGTAAACCTACTGATAGTAAAATAATTTTTAAGGAAAAAGCAAGTTAAATCACATCTGAAAACCAAAAATAAGGTAGAGAAGTACTGTAAGTACAACCATTTCTGTTCACTACTCCTCATTGCTCTTAGTTTTATCTAATTAAAAAATTCGAAGCAGCAAAATTTCCATTTTTCATTTCCAAATTCATTAATTTAATTTCACGGCGTGATTTCTTAACACCCCCGTCTTTGTTTTGTTTGCCCTTATTTTCCACCATTAATTTCGCCAGCTGTCTTTTGAATCCCCACCTTTCCTTCAAATTCGCCTCATTACCTTCTTTCCATTCATTTTTCACGGTCCCCTTTCTTTCTCCTGTGTCCGCTTCATTGCCTCCCATCTTATCGAAATACCCTTCACTAGCACGCGCTGTTTTTCTTTGAGCTATGTTTGAAAGGTTAATGCGCGCTGTATATTTCACCGGTGCTCTCTCTCTCTCCTTCTGTTGTCACCCCTCGTTTCTCATTCATTCGATCTCTCTCTTATTTGTTTTCCGCGAACCCTCATTCATTCAGACGCCACTGGAAAGTGTATCTCACGTATATAAATCCCACGTCGTGGACAGGGAAAGAGAATGTTTTGGAGGCCCCTTTCGTTCGCAAGGCGGATTCTCGTTTTGTCGAAGCTCCTTCTCCCTTAGATTGTACCTTGTTTCCATCCCAGGATAGAGCCACTTTCCGCGTTTCTCCTTAATATATCACCTTCTGCTGTCTATTTCGTCTGCGATGAAATTGTTCCCAAGAGCCGATAAACAGACTAAAGCTAAAAAGATGGCGTATCTGTTTCGCATCTTGAGATAAGTTTATTTTCTGGTTTCCAGAATATCGCAAGAATACCTTACTCAAACAGTTGAAGATATTTATTTTGTTTCGGCATGACAGTTATGATCTACGGAAAGCAGCTAATGAGTGAAACATTTTATTATATTTAAAGTTTCAATTTTCCTCTAAAATGTACTAGAATTCTTGCTATCAAAGGATGAAAAATTTTAAGATAACCTACAAACGTTACCCGATAAATTTCTGGTTTATAAAATAGCCCTGACAATGACTTCAGTTTTGGCATTAAGAATGCAAAAGAATTTGACAGGGATGTATTGCTTTACATTTATTTGCAATGTAAATAAAAATGTAAGATAATGAAGAGGGATCACTTTGTACTATGGGCTTCCACGATGTAACGCCTTCGCATATTGAGTTTAAAAATGTAAAATATTCCATAAATACATGTGTCACATATATGATAAGGCAATATATGTAAAACATTCTATAATCTACATCTACATAAATATCCTACAAGCCGCCTTTCGGCGTGCGTCAGGGCAGTGAGTAAACACTAAGCGTTCGAGTGACTTCTTTAGCTTATTATTGTCGCGTATCGTTCGCGGAAAGAATGAATCCCTAAACAGACTCGTCCTCCCATCTATTTTTCTTATTTCACGCTCAATGTCGGATCGGCCGAAGTAGCAGGGGGAGAAAATATCAATTACGTCTTCCGCTAATGTACTTTATCTGACTTTGTCAAGCAATCTATCTTCTTTTTCTGTAGACTGAATCTTGCTTTGTATCATAATCTTTAATAAGTTACGGAGATGTTCCACAAAATATCGCTCGATATATTTCGTTCTTATCTCCTTTCCTTTAGGATTCCTAACCTGCGTCCAAGAGCATTTGCATAACGCTTGCTTTTCTATTGTAACCCTCATAACAAATCATATCGCCTTCCGCTGCACTTCCTCCAGTTCAAGTATATATTTGATTCGCTGGTTACCTGGTTCGCTGGTTATTCCGCCGTATATTCAAGATGCGGCCTAACTAAAGTGAAATAACATCGCTCTCCAATCTTTTCTACCTACAATATTCTTTATGAAACCGAGCTTTTTAGTTGCTTTGGCGCAGATATATCGAATATGTGTGCTCCAGTTTAAGTTATTTGTAAGGGTGATTCTCAACTGAGTGACTAGATTTATATTTATTCCACTAATTTCGTACTATTACTTCTGACGCAATTGTTACCTTTCGAAGAAGTTTATTACAGAGCTTTTATTTAATTTAAGAAATAGTTGCCAATTTTTGCTCCGCCTATGAATATGAGCTAAATCGTTTCATAGTAAAATGCTATCACCGACACTTGATATTTCTCTATATATTACTGAGTCATCCGCAAATACCTCATATACCCCCAATACCTCGTCTGTCCTGCGTTTATTTATATTTTATAGTATTTTTGGGGTATTGAAAAGAAATTTCTTGCACAAAGTGTAAGAAATAAGTTTGCTTTCCTTAAAAGAGGTTCATTTTCTCAATTTAGAGTCCCTTGACTAAAGGAGACATGAAATTCGATGCTGGATGAATGCCTTAATGGGCATTTTACAGGCGTACACCTAAAATTGGATGTATATTATCGACTTTTCCTCGGCTCCAGTATCCGTTTCTCGCATTCCAAGTATCACTCTTCTCTGACCATTCGCTGATCTTTCTTCTGCTCCCTTCTTTTCATTTTCTTTTTGTGTTTGCTTCATCGACTCCGCTTTAGGTCTTCTTTTTCCACTTCTATATCGTGGTTGCCACTCCAGTGAGTTTCTTGGACATCGCGTACATATCAAGTTTGTAACATTTCCACCAGTTTCATTCTACAGGTTACTGTTTCCTCTGCATTACCTTTCTCTCTGAATTGTTCTATTTTTGATGTATGCTTTGGTCTTATTTATGCCTGCGATCAATATTTAATATTTATCATTCTTAGTTTAACGCAGTAAGGCGTTCTGTATTTCATGATAAGCTTCCTCACCTAAATGACAATGATTTCAATTTCTTGGGTGCCAATCATCGTCCCCTCTGGGTGCTTTCGTAAGGGTTCCGTGTTCTTAACTGATAAAAATTCATTTTACACCGCCTCTTTAATTATCCTCAATTACCTTTCAGGGACCATTTCTTAGAAAGAAAAAGTCTCGTTAAATTTCCCCCTCGATCCCTATTCAGTATTCTGCGGTGCTTCTCTTCTACCTTCAATTTCATTCCCCCTTCTCCACTTCCAATTCCGAAAAAACAGTTTCTCTTCACGCTTCATTGCCCCTTCCTTTTTCTGTTTTTCTCTCCCTCCGATATCCTCTTCAAATAAGCCCTCTTTCTCCTTCCAGCAGCTTACCATCCACTTTTTACCATATTCTTCACATTCCTCTCTTTTACTACATCTTATGCACCAGCTTTCCTTCCTTTCTTTATGCATAGGTGCTTACACAACTGCATTTGTGTAACATCTATAAAGACTATCTCCAACCTTATATCCAACATCTCCTACTACTCTTCCGTTGTATTTATCATTAGCTTAACTAATTCTCCATCAGTCTTTTGTGATGATTGTTTCCTAACTTAAGTTTTTAACCCAAAAAGAAGCTTTCCTAAATGCAATTTGTCTACAGTCTTCTCTTTCTTTTCAATTCTCTTATACGAAGGGTTACATGTAAGAAGAGACTTATCAGCTTCTATATAGCGCTAACAAAGACAATTTACTGTCATTTTTATTATCAGCATCGCCCATCTCTTCTCAATATGCCTACTCTCCGTCCTTCTTTTTTGAAATGTGTCACAATATCGTTTCGATAGAGATTTACTTCATTGAAATTTTAACTGAAAGTGACTTTTCAGACTAGCTCCCTGTTGTACGTAGAATTCTGTAAAGGCGAAAATAAGTTGAGCATTCTTGAAGAATTGACGTTCATACTTACATATTATTGTCCAAGAGGTAAACGTTGTTTTACTTTGTGATTGGAAGTACGAACAGATCTTTCTGACATAGTTGCTTTTGAAATACTCAAATCCACGGAGCAAAACTTGAATTGATCCCGTCTCGTGATTTTCATTCCACATATGATCCTTCAGGGAATAGCCCGAGCATTTGTCTCGCAAATTAAAAGGTGAATGAAATAAACTATTCAATAACGGTTACAGATAATTATTGAAATATATAAACTCTAATTTGTATGGACGTCAGAAAGCTCCGCTTTCATAATAAAAAACGGAACATTATTTGTATCTCTTAGTTGATAGTGAAGTGCAATTTTTATTTGAAGCCTTAATACGTAAGTCCACCGCATATCATAGATAGCGGAAATTTCTACTCGTATTTTAAATGATAGAAGATGTTTTAGAAAATAGGATGATGAGAAGGGTTAGGTGGAATGACAAGCGAAACCTAATAAGGAAAGAAGATTAATGATGCTTTGGAGGAAAGATATTCTTGTATTATATCAAGTTTTAAGTATGATTTTCGTGAGATACAGCAATCTGTTAGCATTGATTTTCCACGAGGTTACGTTAGTGTGGTGAAAGCAATCTTGCATTATGAGACTTTTTCCTGGCATTCTACGCAGGTCGTCTACGTTCGTTTATATGAGAGATACACCGTTGAGTGTAATTAAAGATTTTCATACCAACTATTAATCTTTTATTTAATTCTTCGAAGATTATGTACATTAAAATGTGAGGAACAAGTTACATAAATATATTACCAATTGAAGTTAATAGTAATGAAGGTGCAAGTAACGAAATTTTAACTTGAGGTAATCCTACTCCAAATCTACTCTAATCCTACTCCTATCCCTCTTGCATGTGGCCATCCATTCTTTATAATGCACGAATGATTCTGATTTGGAAATGGGTTTGGAAATTCGATATTTCATAGTTGAAAAATTGTTGTTAAACGTGAGCCTATGTTCAGACAAGACTAGTTATGATAATGTAATGCAGAAAATACACAATTACATTCTATTGAAATTTGTTGGTAAATTTTCATTAACTTATGATTAACCTCTATTGCCAGGAGCCTTTTCTCAATCCCCTTCATTTCTGCTGTTTGGATCTAAAAATTTCGAAGTCATCTCATTGACATTCTCTTTCTTAAATGTAACTTAGGCAACTAGTTTGCGCAAATCGCTTCCATAGTGTAGTAATGAATTTCACGAACTCTTCCGATGGAGAATTTTTGGAATGGGTCACGATAACTCGATAAATTAAATTGATGATTTTTCTTAAATCTACAACCATAATTTGATGCTGACACGTGAATTAACGAGAATTTTTTCTGAAAATTGTCAGACGGAGGTCTAAAATAGAGGCGTAAAGAAATCGCGGCTGCTTTAAATGAAAACTTAAATGATAAATTGGTACACGGAAACCCAGTCCCTTCCTTTTGCAAAATCTCACCCATGTGTAACGATGAAGTGTGAAGAAAACTTGCAAATTACAGTGTTTGTGGAAAGGAATTTGCGTTGCTCCTTTTACCCTCTCATCGGCCTCGTCTCCCCAAAATCGCGATAATCCCTTTGATCTCATATTTTCCACAACCACTCCTTCGTTCGCTGTCTTTTCCTCCTCATCCCTCTACAAATGCCTCATTCTCCTTTCCAACGACCTCATTCCTTATTTTCCATTCCTTGAACCTCCTTTTCACTTCTTCGAGGTCACCTTCATACCTCCCCACTGCTCGCAAACGCTCTTTCCTTTCTTCTCTCGTCTTATACTTCATGTAAATTACGCACCTCCGGAGATCGCCTGTATCTGCCTGGCTAAATTACTTGTAAGGGAGCCAAGTAGGCGTTGCAATAATGTATCACTGGGGATGCTGAAGATGCCTTTTTATCCCTAAGTCTCTGATCCCCATGGGAACGGATGAGGGAATTTTCACGTTAACGCAGCCCCGTTCATGGTGAATAATAAATGAAACGGCTTCCTTTATTTTTTAACGATGTTGATTTTTCTCGCTGTTTCCACTCTTTTTACTATTTATTAACGAGGGAATTTTCCGTCTAATGAATAAAGGGGAAGAGCCGTTAAATGCGACATTCCCCTTTTATAGTTAATTCCGTGAAATTTAAGCTCATTCGGGGCTCCCGATAGCCAAGTGGGCAACGCGTTCGACTTCGGTGAAAGCGGTCCCGGGTTCGATTCCCGGTGGGGGCCTACGTGCGAAATGACCTAAGCTGTGGAAGCACTTTTAACCATACTGCTGCTTTAAGCTCATTCCATCATCTTAGTGCGTTATTGATCATTTACGTGATCACACATTAATCATAATACTATAAGTGAGTAATTTGGGCTTTTGAGATTGAAAGTGAGGAACGAAGGAGGACTTGAATTCGTTTAGCGTGAAATTCTTTTAAGCTTTATAATTAGGTATAATTAGTATACGGCAGGGTTATCCAATGTTTTGAGTAGGATGGCTAGGTTATAATTTTCATCAACCTAGATAACTTAAATTAGGGAAGCCTTGTTATACGTCAGATTTTCCTGGATTATTATTGTGTTGACTGTCAAAAGTGGAATATAAATATAACGGATACTTATATTTATAACGGATATTTATCGTTTATCTTTATAACATTCAAAAGGGTTCGGTAAGTATTCAGAACAACATAAAATAATGTTTCAAAACAGGTGTAAATGTCATGGTAAATACTGTCAGGTGTTCGAGAAGTTATATATATTTCATCCTTGGTTACAAGTTAGATTAAAATTTATATACTAGTGTTCGAAAAGGGAAGCTGGCCGGAAGAAAACCTTCGGGAAGCCTCTTCTTGGGCGATTTCCGTTTTCAAAACGTACTTGGTACCTTGGTTAATGACGGCCTTAGTTAAGACGTAATTGGTGAACTACTTATGGTTGTGGACAAAACTTGTATTTGGTAACGACGTAGGCTTTGCTTTACGACTCATTCTGGTGAAAATTGACGATTAAAAACAGCTTTTAATGCTATTAATTTAATTAATAGTAATTTTTTGTTGTGAATATAATTGAATGAATTATATAAACCATATTTTATTGACATTTTTATGAGGTTTATCTGTATATTTGACATACAATATGGTTCTGGAAAATCGCGCCTTGGAAAACGACGGTTTCGGTTAACGACGACAATCTTGGTACGGATTATCGTCGTTAACCAAGGTACCACTGTACATGGTATTTACGTATATTTTATGGCAATGAAATGGAAACATGAGTCATTGGAAAAATGAAAGCTATTGTTAATGTATTTTTACTACCGCCTAGAAAATTCACCGTCCTCCCTTAGAAACCCTTTTAATAATCTTTTAAGACGCATGGATAATCGCCGTGTTTTAACATGAGGGAGATAGCAAAAACATCGCAGCGGGAATAAATGAAGTCTTGAGATACAGAGCGTTGTAAGAGGAAAGCCGACGGTAAGAGGAGCAAAAAAAGATGTAAGGATACAAATAAGCGTGCAGACTATAGAGAGGAGGCTGACTAGACGGTGGGGCATCAGAGCATGACGTTATTGGCGGCTGCACGAGGAAAAGAAAAAACAGAATCGAGTGGAGGCTTTCGAAAAAACCGCGACCCCAGCGATCTCAACCTTCACTAAGCGGAGCTTCGCCTTCATTTATTATGTGCGCCGTCGCTAAGATAAGCCGAGTGAGCGAATACGTATTTTCTCTTACCCTCCGAAGCTTTTCTTCTCAGTAATGAGGCGCTTATGGTATGCTCGGACTGTTTTGTTACTACGCTTTTGGGCTTGCCTCATGTTCAAGAGTGTATTTGGATTTGCTTAAGGAGTATACGGTTATTGGAAGGTTCCAAAGGGGGCTCGATATAAGAAATTGAACATAACTGAAACTCAGAATACGATAGAGGAAAAATGATATCTCCTTACCTGCTCAAATATCTGTTAAATTTTAAGCTAATGTACCATGAGGTGATTTTAATGTATTCTAGGGTTAATTACCCTCGAGATTTTACGAATAACTCACAACTTCCATTGTTTATAAGGTCAAAGGATGGGGATGTTTTTACTCGAAATTAATTTTATACTGATAGCATATTATCAAATGATTTGAACTCCATTTTTTTTCAAAAATAGACTTCCAAATGCTGGGTTGCATGCATCATCCAAGATGTATGCCGCCATAAAATGGTCTGCTTTGGCTTTTAGCTGATGGCCTGTGTCTGCTTTTGATGGAATTCAAAGAACAATTAGCAAGAAATAGATCCTAGGGTGTCTTATAAATCTATGATATATGGTAGTTATAGGTAGAATAAAAAATTCCTTGTCTTTTCTTTGCATTTCTACTTCCACTGATGACATTTTGCTATTTGTACTGCGAAGAGATGTATCAGTTACGATAAACATTACATAGAAATGTTTTTTTTTCTGGAATAAATGGCTAAATCAAACTTTCATAAAAAATTACAAATCATAAAAGTGTTCTGTTGATGTGGAAATCATAAAAATCCACGAAAAGCGTTGGCGGAACTTGAATTTCTGATAGAAGTGTTTAATACTTGGGTCGGAATACAAATCACAGGAATTTTGCTTGGTAAACCATATCAGGCTGTTCATACATGCGATCATCGCGTGGAAATTATGTTAAACGTTGGTGCGAATGTTGCGACATTATGCGTGCTCAAGGGGCGCGATCAGGCGCATAAACAGCCAGATTTTGAGTATATCTGTTGGTGAAAAGGCCACTGTCGTTCCTAACCTGCGCTGAAGAGGGGGCAATATTTGCGGGCAACCATCACCTTTGCAGAGCTTAGGGTTAGGCAAATGGGATCTGGGGGACGATTTTGGGGAAAAGAGAGCATATCGAGAGGGATTATGGGGGTGATAGAGTAGGGGAAGCTGTAAAAAAAGCACCCCTATCTCCCCTAAGCTGTCTGCATTTTATGCCCCTGCGGACGCGGCAAGGACATGGGGTCGTTCGTACACCTCCACTCGCACCTTTACTGCCCCGCGCCCAATCCGTTCTCCCCTGAACTGCTCGAATCACTTACCTTGCCAGGGCAATACCTTCGTTCACATTCCTCCACAGACTGCGCAGCAGCCGAGAACTATAGTTGAACGTGTTTTTCTATTCAAGTTACTGCTCCGTTTTTACCGCTTATACAATAGACTTCAAACAATTCAAAACCATGATTTCATAGAAATGGCTTATATAAAGGTTTCGGTTATTTATTGTGAGTTTATAATGTGAATCTGTGGAATTTTATCAATTTTCAAATAGTTATCTATGTGGAATGATAACATATGAGAGTGTTGAAAAAATTAAAGGTTGAACATCAAACTATTTAACCCTTCATTTCTGATCACTTAAAATGAGTACATGTACATACTCAGTGACTTAAATTAAATTTTTAATTACATCTAAATTTTACACGTCAACCCCTGAGAATACACGTCTAGTAAAAGCATGGACACCCATTAGTAACACCTTTTGACTAGTGATCAATTTATTATTGATGAATTTTTGTGAAGAATTTACGAGTTTTATACGAGTTTACTTTTCTCTAGCATGAGTACATCGAATTTATTATATTTTGTTCAACGTGAAATGATATGCGCAAGTATTTCAATTTCCACGCAAACTGAAGTGAAATATATTTCCTTCCTTCCATCATTGAAATTAAGACTTTTCAGTCTATAGTTTATCAGGTCGGGAACAGGAAGAGAGCGCAGATGATGCGGCGGAAAAGTGAGAGAAAATGTATCTGAAAAACACGACCGGATTCGAGGGTTATCATCTACTAGTAAATCAATTAATTATTGAGTTTTTATTGTTGAAACTTTAACCTCCACTCTGAACTTGATAAATTAAGTTGCGATAGCACCCGATGTCGCAGATTTACGAAACAGAATAGTGGCCACCAGTCTGAAATGTATGAAAACTGAATTAGCAGCGATGTTTTGACTATGCTGATGGGTATATTCTGGTCTGGAAATGTCTGAATATTGCAAGAGAGTCATTGATGATAAGAGGTCTCCAAATCGTTTAAGACCATTGGTCGGAAATAGAGAGAGCTCGTGTCTGAGCACACTTTTCCCCAAGAGACAAAGGAAAAGGCTTCAAAGTAATTGAATTCCATTATCTTTCCTTTTCCCCGCATTTTTTCCCAATTTAAATCCTCTCCTTTTGGCAAGTGATCTTCCCCATCCTTTTTTCTCCCTCATCATCACTTTTCTTCCCTTAAGTGCCCCTTTCAACCCTTCTCTTTCCTCCTCACTTTCTCTCTAACCTTTCTTGTCCCCTTAAACACACCCTTTTATTACTTTCTCTTTGGCTCCGTTTTCAACCATCTCTGCGCATTTTTGGTCCCCATTGGTTTCAGATGCCTCTTAAATTCATCCCTTATCTCCTCACCTGACGGTTTTTCCTTCCCGATTCTCCGTTGATAATTAATCCGCTTCGAGGAGATTGTTTCATCCCTTTCCTAGTTTTAATTCTGTCTAACTGTTAAGTATATGAAGTTAAAGGCAATGGCTCAATGGAACATCACTATTCTTGGGCGAATCATAGGCAATTGGGATTTGAGATGAAAACAAGGCTCTCTCCCTATAGAAAATCATTTTTTCTGATAAATATCGAATTATTTTCTGAACGAAGAGGGTAGTATTCAAAGAAGGAATCATTTTCAGCATCTTCATTAATATTTGAACGATAGATGTAATGGAAGTTTTTAAAATTTTATTTGGAGTTGTCTTTGATCAATCAAGGGAAGTCATGGAGGAAGAGAGATTATTTAAGTGGAACGAGGATGTTCTCCTTATTAATTGTAATTTTTATTTCATTTTTTTCCTAAATTTAGTTAAGAATGGGACGGAAGACTTCAAACGTTTGATAATGGTTTGAATTTTAAATTGGACTTATTTGGGATTTGCGAAAATTTGGAGAGACGAAAATGAACATTTAGTCAGTATTGGAACAATATTACATTATGCTTGGAACTATCTAGCTAACTTAGAAAATCCGAGATTGATTTTGTAAATAATGGCCATATCTTAATCGCTTCTGTTACCTGCTCTCTGCTTTCTCTCTGCAGCTTAATCTGCATTGTCCATTTCGGGAGTTTTTCTTGGGCAAAAATAAAACAAATTAGTAAAATCACACGTTTCATTTACAGCACCTTATCTCTACTTCCTTAGGAATTCGAGATATTTATAAAGATATGTTGTAATATCAATGAAGTTATGCATCGGTTTTCATACCCTACAAAATATAATCCTGTTCTCAAATCAAACTTTGTGTTTTCTAAAGGGACCTCATATATACTGATAAGATCGCTTTAAATTTTCCTAGCATTAATAGGTTTATCTTGCTCATAGACAACACACGCATGAAGGATTCTTTTCTCCAATGCAGTTTCCTTTAACCACCAAATCTCATTAAGCGTATCTTCTGTTCATTAAGTGCATAGCCTATTTCCTTTCTTCTTCGCTTATGCCTCATCTTTCTCTTCCTCACTTCTCTCGGACTCCCTCTCCCGTGTCCCGTTAAGAGTTACCGCTCTTCCATCCTGTAATCGGCTCCATTCCTTCCCCGACGGGTATTTATTTACTCTTTCATCTTCACTCACTCAAAGTACCTCTATCTCCGTATCCTTTTACCGCCCATCTCTGAAAATCCTCGTCATTTACCCATACGTCTCTCATCGTCCTCTTCTGCCTTTATAAACTGCCACTCTCATTTGCATCTCTCGATTCCCTAATCTCTTCGCACGGCATCCTATTTACTTCCTCCATTGTGGAAGACGGCGTGACATATATTTTCCTCGTGCTCTGATCGTGACACTCCTCTGAAGTTTGCTTTACGACGCGTTATCCCCGTTTTCATATTCAGCGAAAATATTGCTTCATAAAACTCCGCCGAATGGAATTTAATTAGTTTACTCTGGGGCACTCAATTTGCGGTTCTTATCGATGAAAAGGGAATTAATTTCTGGAGGTATTCGGAATTTCGTTCCGCCTCTCGTAACATGAACGAGTTTCCTGGTGGTTTTGTACTCACTCGCTCTTTTTATATTCGCTCAGCCTTTCCAAGTTAATGAAAAAATCACCGCGGAGTTTACGTAGTCTCGCCTTCTCAATTGAGTGAGCGCTTATTTGACGGGATCGATAAATACTGGAAGTTTTCTTTCGAGAGATTTCGGCCGCTTTTATTCTCTCTCTCTCAGAAATTTCGACGCGAGTTTTTGTTTCGTTGTTTCACGGAATTGTATTTTGGGCAGTAGTTTATGACTGAATGAATGCGAAATGTACCCCTTTACTCCGTTGCACCCGTGCAAGAATGAAATAACGCACCCTCGGTACTGATTAAGCGTTAAGACTGAGAAAAAGGACGAAGTAAAACTTTGGATAATGCATTCGAGATTGGGGGTGATGAATTTGAAATTTTAGTATTTTTTTCGGTGTATATCCGTATTTTGTTTTAGGAAGAGAGCACCTTTTGCTCCAAGTTTACTTTAATCACTGCGTCAGTCATCACTCTAGATGCTGATGTAGTGATTTACCTGTACGGAAATATTCCAACAGTTATCTTGTAGTAAGTAATCAATGTAACTGCTAGAAGCTGCAAATGCCGAAAATTAATGATAAACTATTCAAATTTACCCCTTTTCACGGGCCAAAAGCCTGCTAGTAGGCCACTACCTAGGTTATGATGAATTTTATTGTTATTTATTAAGATAATCTGTATTGTTAAATAGAATTTTCAGCTATGTCTTTTCACTTACATTAAACGTTTTTTACATTCAGGAACGTATTAAACCAATATTTTCCTTTTAACTTGCTTATTAAATAACGGAGTTATTTATCTTGGAAATTTTGCATAATAATATCTTATCAGATACGGATCTAAGTAAAATTAAAACTTATAAGTAATTGAATTTTTAAATTGAAGCTTTTCTGTTAGGCGTTAACTCTTTATTAGCGAACGACTAATTCGATTTTCTACTTTATTTACACGAAGAAAATCATTTTACTGATTTCTGACATGGTCCGAACCATAACTACATCCTACAGTTACAGATAAAATACTAGTAATAAGAATATATTTTTCATTTAATTGACGCGTTCAGACAGCAATCCTCAGATTAGCTGGATTCTTCAGTTCACGCACCCCCTGGGGGTTAAATAGCTCCCTGCTGTGGACATAGGGAGTGGCGATCACCCTCCATCACTCCATGATCGTCCAATATCTTTCAACCGACAGTTGAACTCCTTTCCAATGCCCTACTTCTCCATCTTAACCCTTAAGACGCCGTAATTTCATTTCCTTCACTCCGCCTTTCTTCCGGGTTGGATCGCCTTGTTCTTCTACCACTTTTCTCCATGCTTGTCCCGCTATTTTTTCATCCCTCACCGCTTTCCTTTTTGACATTTTCCCACCATTTCCCCTTCATCCCTTTTCTCTTTCCTCCTCTTCCCTCTTATATTAAAGGCATCGACCTCTTCCACAACTTTCAAGGTCTTTCCATCACCAAAGGACGAGGAAAAAATTAGATTAAAGAAAAACTAAGTGAAAGGAAGGAGAAAAAAGTGATAAAAGATGGAGGGACAGAGGATTATGGGCTGAGTGGTGACTGGTAGCTCTTCCAAGTCTTATTCTTTTCCTCTTTAAGAAAACAAATGATTTTTCTTCCTCACCCACTTTTTCCTGTCATCCCGATTGAAGAACGGTTTTAATTTTATAGCCCTCTATAATATCTTCCATTTACTCGACTTCACTCCAAAGACCTCCACCCACATTCAATTTATATCTTTCTACCGTGGCTGTAAGTTTTTACCTGCATTTTTTTCAAAGCCCAGTTCTAAGAAAAAGGATATCTTGCGGGAATGGAGTATTTATCGAGAGATAAGAGTAACATTCTTCTTCGCCAGCATATACGCTAACGTCCTGATCGTAAAAAATCCGGCACCCTTGAATTATTCTGTTACGTTCAATTACGGCAACTCTCGATCTAAAATTTTCACCAGACTAAACAAATTTAATAAGGTGAACTCGCACATCACTTTCCTTATGAGCACGCTATTATCCTCGTTTATTCCTAATATACCTAACTTCTACTTTTTTTGCTATACCTGCACGTGTCTGGGCTCCAGACACATCAATGCATTTTTCAAGCATTTGATTCATTTTCATTTTTGAAGGATCGCACAAATATTCCCCACAGTATCTTATGAATTGCATTCAACCGGTGTTTTTGGTCTTCTTATCCCTTTAAAACCACTCACATTCACTTCACACGCCTCTTCATTCATTTAAAAAAAGAGACCGAAGATGATTGGATGTTAACACCCGCAGAAGCTTACGTGATACCCCAAAATTCCATGAATTATGCGGAAAATTCAATTAGCGGAGCGGACAAAATAAGAGGCTTTTAAATTCAGCCAATGTACTTTTTTTGGGATTGTGTTTATGGCGAATATTCTACTTATGACGCTATAAAATAACAGATTTATCAATGATTCCGATACATCATTAATTGATTCCGAACTTAATACATCCATATGTCCAAATTATGTATTTTATTATATGATGGTATGATGTGATTAATGGAGCACGAGTCGAGATTATTTTGCTCTAATTAATATTTTATCCGTGAAAATATATGTAGTGGGGCAAAACACTCGATAAAGTCCAATTTTGGCCGTAATGTATAATAAAATAACCCCTTTTAGAAGCGGAAGACTATAATTTCTTATTGAAGCGAGAGTTAATTATGCCGAACCAAAACGTTATAATAATCTCAAATCGCACTGTGTACTCCAATAGGATATATTGTTTAAAAGTTAGTATCTTCATTTTCTGTATGTCGAAGGGAAATTAATTTTGGCTGCATTAGTTAGCGTTACTATTGCTTGTTCAAATCGAGAAGTAATTATCGCTGAATTGACGCTCTGTAACATTACTCTTATGCCTTTCGAGCTTCGGTCAGCTCTTTTTACACACAATATTTGATTGATCTTTTATTATCCAAATGTGCGATCTAAATTTTCAGAAACGTACGCAGAAATATCAATGAATTGATTCATTGGGGTTACGGAATCATTCTGTATCTTAGTCTGTAATTTTATTGATTTCCCATTGGTTAATCTTTAATATTTAAAATGCTTCGTATGGGTTTAAAATCACTCAGAAGCACTTTATAAATACCGTCAAATGTTCATGCGTAGGGGATTCAATGGACTTTACGTGGTGTTAATGATGATACGACAGATCCTCATGGGCATAAAAACTCTCGAAAACTTCAAGCGGGCTCATCAAAATTCACGCAGCTGAATTTTTTTAACGTATTTCCTCCAGAAATAAATACATTTACTTATCTACTCAGCACGGTCGACCTAATACTTCCTTGAATTTGATCAACTCGGGTAGTGCCGATGGAGTTCGAAACTCATTTAACTCTTCCTCTCCCTTTATCCTTCTCTCACTTAAAAACTTTAACGCTTCTTTTAGCGTAACAGCCTTCTTTTTTCCCTCTTGGCCTTCCTCTCTTTCTCTTTCCTCCGATTCCCTTTTTTACATTTTTATCGCCTCATTACCGCATCTGCGAGGACTTCTTTCTCTCAAAACGACTGCTCTCCCTTTCCCAGATCGATGGTGGTGCCACCATGCGCCTCAAATTCTTATTATCTCTTTCTCTCTCATGACGCTACGATGAACCGGGCTCACTCATTCCCTTTCGCGATATCGCCCTCATCGCATGCGCCGCATCTTCCCTATCATTTTGGCGCGATTAAAATGTTATTAAAGAGAAAAACGCCGACATGGAAAGAGGAGAATAAAATGTTAATGAAGGGAGAAGGGAGAGCATTATGCAAATTCTTTTTTCTACGTCATCGATCAGTTGTATGCTCCCAAGAGTTTTTGCTCCTAAGGTACACCAAGGTATGACGATGAGGTTTCAAGGACATTAACGTGGAGAATGCCAGGATGAAGTTCTTTATGGCTGTCCAGGTCAAGATTCAATCCCAAGTCATATCTTTAAAGTTTTTCTCGCAGTAGTGTAGTCATATTTACTCGTTGATATTATGCTGAGCGGAGTGGCAAAAATATCCCATAGATATAAAAAAATTAACAAATGTCTGGATAAAAACTTGTTGGAGGAATTAGGGCGTGAATCGTTGCATAATGTAAACATAAATTACATTTTTATCGTATGATTGACAAAATGGTTTACAAATAATAAAGAAAGAACAGTTCTACCGTTACCACAATAATATTTTATTGGACGACTAGGGTTACGTCCTTATCCTGAGGACCTGAAGATGACCCGGAGGGAGTGTCGGAACCATCGTCGTCCAATAATATATTATTATAGTAACGGTAGAAGTATTCTTTCTTTATTATTTATAATGGAGAACTACCACAAAGTCGAGGCCGAATAAGTAGATTCTAAAATGGTTTACGTAAAAGGTGGATTTTACGCAGATGTCAAGCTCATTTTACCTTTTAAAACGGTCACAATGAGAATTGAAAATTGTTCCAGTTAAGATGACATTGACCGTTAAGTATCCTAAAATAACATTCATGTATAGAAACGGTAATACTTAGAATAATATAAATATAGTAATAACTGAATGTATTTTAAGATTGATATCCTAAAACATTTCCCTGAAATGGTAGCTGAGTATTTTTAATTTAATTTAATGTTTTGTCCGCATCTAAATCTACAAAAATATAATAAATCGCGCGCATAAAATATTATGTGTATCCTTACTGCGTAGGCAAAATATCTCCGACATAATCGTTCGTATTTAACGACCAAGTTGCCTGCAATCCTATATCTCTTAGATGAACAAGAGTCATAAAAAATCCAGACCTTACATGCATTCCTGTAATGCGTACGCGTAAATTAATCTTGATTTTAAATTGCATAATTGTGCAGTCAACATGTAATCACCCTAATTTTACCATTTCACTGTGTTTCAATATCTACCTGCGACGGCAAAACTACGTACGCAGTAGCGATGAGACTCAAAGTGCGTCAAATATGGATTTCATTTCCTCATCTGCATTCCTCAGATTCTCGTATTTCACGCGATATAGGCCCAGTTGAGATTCATCCTCGAGGCTCTCTCGTAACACTGTAACATCTGCGTCGCGTTTTAGGGCGCATCTGTTGGATATTGCGAATTTCAAAAATTGTTTTCTCGTCTAAACTCCCGGCGCACGTGGTCCTTAAAATGTCAGATGACGCTCCTCGGTGTTTGAAGCGAGGAAAGGATTATTAAACGAGTCATTCAGATATACCTCTGTGAAGAAAGAAGATTCTTGAGTTTCTAACCAGATCCAGTCCGTCATTAGCGCGGCTGTAATAAAAAGTAAAAGCGGAAAGTAGAAATGGGAACGTACGGAAAGGTTAATTAATAATTCGTTCTAGTTTTCAACGGTAGCTTAGTGAACGGTAAAACTTTTTGGTTGGAAGCGGATTTTCATCCCAGTTTTAGCTGAATTATGTGCGCGAAATTTCTATAAGGTAGATTTTCCTCGAAAATTTTAAAATTCGTAGTATATACTAGCATAATACGATAACTCGTAGGCGTATTTTGAGATATTCTCGGATTCAACATAATTCTCTTCCATTTTATTCAGAATGTGTCATTCTGTAATTCAAAACGGTTCCCAAGAATTCGTAAATTGAGTCATAATTATTTTTTCTATCATTTATGTACTAACTTATATTAGAATATTACAAATATCAGTACCGGAACAGAAAGGACTGATGTGACGGAATCTATTTAACATATTTATTAATCAATAAGGTACATTGATGGAGGAATAGATTTTCTCTCTGTTGTGGCGACGTTTTCCATTTTCAAGGTTCTTAGATTGTTAACACCTTTCGTAACCTCTGATAATTTTTATGTCGTTCATAATTTCTTGATCGAGAAATGAGTATTGATTACAAGCATTACTTAGTTTTAGAAATTCTGTACTGTTTGATCTTTCCTCTCCTCCAGATATTCCGCAACTCGATTCTTTGCCTTAAATAGGTTTCATTAGATATTCTCTGAAGGTTCCTGTTTTCTTTAGACTTTTTCCGCTCTTTATATACTGAGAGGGCAAGGTGTCGTGCCCCTTAGGATATCTTTGGCAGGCCACCCGCATAGTATGGATGCTCGCCAGGGTCTGAAGGCCGATTAGGATGTACCCAAAAGAGGAGGGCCCAGGAGATTTTCGAGGAACCCATATTTTTATGCTGACTCAACCCTTTGGTCCAGCATCTGTCTCAGAAAGATTTTGCGTATCTATTCCGTAGGTCTCAGCTAAAGTTTGCGAAAGTGAGCAATACCGTAGATGCAGTTTCATCAGAAAATGGTTCTGGGGCATCAAATAAAACCATGAATATAGCAGTTTTCTTTCCCGAAAATATCTGTGGATTATGGTGATTTTATAGCAGAAGTGTTTTCTGGAGAATTTTAATCCCTTAGAGTATGTAATTACTTTAACCCTTATTTTAATCGCTGACTAATTATTCTTCCCGTCATATCTGTGGTTATGTCATTTTTCTTGCTTTCCATATACGATATCTCTTTCTGAAAGTACGCGTTAATTGCTCAATTACTCTTTCGGTCTTTCAGCAAAATCAAAAATAAACAAGTTAAACATTTGTGACCGTGCTTATAAAATGGGAACATTAAATGAATGCGAGGTGAACTCTTGTTGTATTATGATATTCTTCAGCTAATAATACATGGATGAAGTAAGCAAAGCTAAAAATATCTCACCAGCAGCAAAGTGGACACCGTCAGTATATGAGCCATTCGATAGTGGGTGTTAAGGCAATAAATGCTAGTAGCACACGGAGACTCCTTTTCCCTCGTTGTTTACTCTAAACAGATGTGCGAGGTCCGGTGTGCTTGTTATATTGTAAGCTCGCCAAACGGAGTGCACAAGCTCGGGTGATTGCTCACCAGAAAAAGCAGTTCCTGTTTGTTCACTGGTCCATGTTAAGAAGAGAAAATTTTGTGATTCCGTTTGATCGTGGATTGGATCGTTCAGTGGATGATATAAAGTAAAAGCAAAACTATTTAATAATGTAGATAAATTTCCATTGTCCTCACTGCTCTTTTTTCTTTTATGTTACTAATTTAATTATTTTATTATTTTACCTGAATTATTTCCTATATTTGTATTGGTTAAATGGAAGATGGGAAATTGCAAGTCTTAATTCTGCCGAAAAAGGTAATTTGCCTTATTTCAGTATCGAATCCGTAACAAATGGCAAATCGTTGGTTTACGTCATCAATATTTGCTTTCCGTTTGATAAGGCTCATATTTTTTCCAACTTATCTATTATTTTCCCGAAAATTATGGTTAGTTTAAAGGTCCCCTTAATCTATACGTATATTCTAGTGGTATTTCAAAAAAATATGAACTACGGTCTTATGTAGCGTCAATTTAGAGAAAACATGATGCCGAGGAATGACGAGTGTTTTAAACTAATTTTGTATACTGTATGCAAGAGAATAAATACCTAGGTTTAATAAGTATTTTGGTACTAATGTAATGGTACTGATTTATATTTAGTCTTTAGTTTTTTAAACGAGTCTTCAAAACTCGAAAGTCATCGCCATCCTGTCCATGAAGCTCCTTTCTAGCTATTAGCCCTTAAAAGGGATGGGCAACCTTTGGTATGCTTTCCAAACGTGGCACGCCGATGACTTGCTCCTTGCAGAAAAAAACAAGTACTTGCTAAATTTATTTTCAATTATTTCGTAAAAACCTGTCACGGTCTTTTTGATTCTATAAGTTTTACATGTTATTCAAATATCAAATACTCTCTCTAGCAACTTGGAAATTCTCCTTGGGAAGCTTAGTCTTGAGTCATATAATTGCTTTTATCAACACAGTGTTTAGAAACAAGTCTCGAAAGTATTTCACTCTTGTCAAGTAAGTAAGATTTTTCTTGTGATCATTGTGGCACGTTATAATTGAAATAACTTCCACCCGAAAGAGTGGAAATACCAAAACTGTGTAATGCAGAGATAAGCTGTAAAATTCGCCTTTCATGATTGCGCGAAAATCTGCGCTTTGTCGATCGAAAGTTTGACGACGTTAAAAATAGAAAGCGCTATATTTCCGATGCGGGCTCATTTCGAAGCTTCAGGGATCTGCCTCTTATTTGTTTTGTGACTATTTTATCGCCGACGGAATGACGCTTTTGAGGCGGAGGCAATGGAAGGAGTGGAGAAATACAAAGGCAGAAGTAACGGAAAGTCAACGTTCCGCTGCAAACGAAAAAAGAGATCATTGGACCAAAACGTTCCTCCCTGTTTTACTGCTAGACTTTCCCCCCTGTCCCCCCTAAGTCACGTCACTGCTCCTTAGATACTCTTATATTTTAGAAATACGACCTCATCTGTTTATCTAATGTAAGCTAGATTATGGAACTGGTTTGCTCAGTTTTTTTTTGTTTTCTTCGACATCTTATGAAATATAATCGTGGATTACAATATGAAACATGCATAAAAAATGAAGTTTAATACTTCCTTGTGATAGTATCTGCTGCTATGATGCATCACATCATTCAGGATAAAAGAAAAAAATCGTTAATGCCTACCTTCCTCAAATAAAGACTTACCGAGGTGAATCCCTTCTTCATCGCCTTATTGATTTGTAATCCAATATTCGCTGAACTGATTATAGAATAAAATTCTTTGCCACATACACCATACAGACGAAGTCGCATATTATTATTGTGTATTTTATAACTTATCTTTCTAGTATAATACGTATTTTTAGCCGTTGTAGAGCCAGAAGCTAGTCCAGAAGGGGGCCGAATCAAATTAAATTTTTAAACAATAATCTACATAACTTAATTTTCAGCCACTTCGGTGAAAGTGGTTCCGGGTTCGATTCCCGGTAGAGGCTCACGTACGAAAAGACCTTAGCAATTTTTAAATCACATCAACTACTACCACAAAGACGAACCCATTGAATTGTAATAAAATATAACCATTTCAACGAAAAGGCGACGCGAGAAAAACATAGAAAATGTTATTTTCTCATCAAAACAAGGTAATGAATTAACGGCGATTTTGACTAACTTTCAAAAACTCACGCAAACAAATGGCCCGCAACTCCTAGTTTTGTATCTAATCTGAATCCACCTCTTGGCTTGGTACATGCCACTGCAGGATTGTCTCTATTCCGAGCCTTGAATAAAGTCGATTGTCAGCCTGTATGGCCCCTTCTTTCTAAGTCTTTCTCTCCCTGTATTAGGTTCCTTTTCTCCGCTTGTCACCCGCATGCACTCATAACAGCGGCCACGCCCCCCGCCGCAGCACACCACCCTTACTACACCCGCAAATAAAAAGTCCTTTTTTACTGTTTCCCAATGCCAATGGAGTGAAAGCAGGAAACTCTTCACAGAAACCCGCCTCTCCCCTCCATCCCATTTGAGTTGTTCTCACTGTGTATCTCGAGTACCGATTTGCTGTTGGCAAAACGCACTGTGCGCTGCAAAATGACGTTGTAATTTCGAATCGAGCGTGAAAAAAAGTTTCGCGGACAGCCCCATCTCCGAGGACTCTTTTAGCTCGGAACAGAGGAACTGGCAAATCTCTTCCGTTGGCGCGGATGTGTGCGTTATCGGCCTCTAAAACTCGTACCATTATGATGTTTGTCCGTGATCGTATTTTGGTCCGGAGCGTGAAGCTGTAAAACATTATTGCCTCTTGGAAATCTTTTGATCGGTCGGTTGCGGTCGACGAAATGCTTTCCTCGCCATGTTTGGCCGCCGGAATAATAAATTCGTAGATGAATGCCTATTTAAAGACATCAAAGATAAATATAATTTGCAAACGGTCTTTATATAGTTTTCAGTAGAGAGTATATAATGGAAGAAATTAATATGAAAATAATGTGAATTCGGTGATTTATATCGCTGTGGCTAACTCTCAGGGTAATTATGTGTGTGAATCAAGAGTTTCATTCAAGATGTTCTTAGCAATCATTGATTTTTGTGCTGATTGATCCGGATGTTTCAGTTATTCTATTATAAATAATTTATCTTATTCTTTCAAGTAATTAAACCTTAGATTAGTATGTCGCAGCCAGCCACATCTATCCACTCTTCCCAGTTCTTTGCTTTCTCTATGAATTTGTATGTACGGCTCCGATATCTTCCATCACTTGTTCTATGAATTATCCTGGCTGCCAACCTTTTCTATTTTGCCATTCACTGTGCCTTCTATTACTGTATAAATTATGCTAAAATTAAACATTTAGAATTGAGCGGTGGAAGGATTTCATCAAAAATAATTACCCTTTATACTTCAGAAAGCGATGACACCTATACATACATATGAATTTGTAATGAATGAATTTAAGTGCAGCAATCGGTTAAAGAATCTTTGCTAAATTCCTCAACAGGATAAATTGTTCCCTTGTATGTACAGTAACTCCATGCAATTATTAGGACAAGTTTATAAGTTCTCTCGTATAAGTACAAGCTAATTTCATATCATCATACGATAAAGTTTTGCATATAACTCTTAAAGGAAGGAGGTCGTTTCCTGTAATACGTAGATAGATATTGTTCAAAGTATTTTTTTCCTATCGGACTTAAATTGTACCAGAAATTCTCGATTAGCGAGAGTACTTTTTATAGATCCATCAAAATATATCTTAATATATAATTATTTCTAATTTTAAATACAGGAGGTAGAGTGGGAGAGAGGAGTAGATCGAGGAGACGACTTCTTTGTGATATTTCACTTCAGACGATATTCTCGCACTAAAAGACCTGCCGAAAAGTACTAATTGCTTTGATCACCGTGTGTTCTGTTCTACGAAGTTACGCCCAGAAATATCGACTGAGTAACGTAAATGAAAATAAAACGTTCTTCCAATAGAAACATGCAAAACTCCATTTTGATAGTGTGTAATTAAATTCGCCAACCCTTAGATGAATAATGGGCCCACTCAAATGATATTCATATTTCGTATAAATCAGCTTTTTTACTGAAATTTGTGCTAGGGAACGATACAAAATCGTATGAGGATAAAAATATTCCTGTTTTGGCTATTTACTCTTTTGCGTTTGGCATGGAGTTTACCTATTCATATATTTCAATCGATGTTTATGTTAACGTTAATGAGTTTATTTTATGTTAATTCAGCAATGACGGAGACCTGGCGTCGTATTTCTATGGGCTCCCACTTCCCAATTATGTGGCTGCATTGAAAAAACAAAAACGTTTTAATTGCTTTCAAATAAAAATACGCAGAGATGCTTATTATAATAATGGATCATAGATATGCTCAAAGCTTCACCAATCGTATTTTTATGGAAGCATACATCTCCTCGTAACTCGATCCAATAATTGAAAACTTTCTCTCTGGGTCGTGATCGAGAAATAATTCTCCTTTAAAAATTGATAAATACATTGAAAATCCCAACGTTAATTAGCCATATTTATTGACCTACATATCACTCTTTTATGGCTGATTTACTGCGCCCGCGGAGAGTTATTCCCCAATTTATGAGCCTTTCAATCCTCTCGCGATAATATATTGAAGGAAGGGATTTATTCCCCGAACAAATCAAGTGGAAATGCACTCGTTTGCAGGAGCACTTGATCCAACACGTGGATATATGCCAACATTGAAAACAAATTGCTTGTTTTTAATTGTGTTTAGAACTCAAAATTCCAACTAAACGAGGATAAAAAGAGTAATATTTGTGCCATCCCCACAATATTCCGAGAAGTTTAAGAATTGCGGGATAAAATATTAGAAAATAAGGTTACTAATCAGATCGTCTCATATTCGAACGTCTTGGTTCTCACCGTAAGTATTTTTAGACCCTACTGAGCAAACCTCTCAAGTACTTTTACTTTAGTATATGAAATAGTAATGATAATGGTAATAATGTTATCAAATTAATATTCTGCCTGAGATATCAACAACGACATACACTTTTGGAAAAAATGTTTAACTCTTGTGGAACTGCAAACCCTATTCCCGCTAACTACCACATTCCATTAATAATGAGATGTATGAATCATCCCTACTGGGCAACGCGATCTATTGGGACCCGAAAGTTTACATTAAATTTTTATCGTATAGTAAATGATACCGTTTCATGTGCTAATATTATTTTTAATACCAGTTTTGTAATTAATATTACACGAGGATCTTTTTCTTTTAATTTCAACCCTGATGCAAGGTATCTCGATTTTTCAGTTCCCTGGGCCGTCGTTAATCCATGTGAGGCTATTATAGCTTCTCATTCACTCGCCAGCTAAAAATACACGTATCTCAATGAATAATGGATTATTCTTTCGTTAAAATCATTCGCGAGACAAAAATATTACGAGAAGGCAAGCAAATAATGCAAAGCGAAAGCTATGAAAAGTAAATTCCACGTAAATCAGAAGAATATGGAAGAAAATTACACAATAGTTAAGTTTATCTCAGAATGACGAATTCGAAGATTCAGAATTCATGATCTTCGGTTTCTTTCTCGTGACCCTCTGCGTAATGCAGCCACGTTCATTCCAATAAAGAAGAAAATAAGGAAGATAGGAACAATGTTTGCCAAGCGCGGAGATTCTCCGAAGCTTACGCCATCGTTGTCGAATCGAAATAAATAATCCGTCGAATTGGACAGGGGAATGTGGGTGCGTCGTTGCGGGCGATTTCGATGTAAACAATCCCTTGCGGCTGAGACGCATGAATGAATTCGCGAACGGAAAAATGATTGCAGCTTTGGCGCGATGCTGGCGAACAATAACTCACTTCACAGAGGACTAATTGAGACAGAGAAGAGTGCCTTTCCGCGACCCATGACTAATAGGTTCTCTTTTTTGAAACGCACTTCGAGAAAGTGACGCCTCGTAATCGTTCTCTCCCTTTGATAAGTGAAGATGGGATTTATGGGTGAACATGTGGCGTATTTTTGATACCGTTTATTTATTGCTCAGCGATAAACATTCAAGCGCAGATCAATGGCCTTGGTGAATAAAGATGCTCAAAAAGTAGAATAGATATATTTTCAGACTATGTACAATAATTTACCCTTCAAATTTTATTTCTGCTTGTTAAGTAGGTAATTTAAAGGTTCGTGTATCACATAGCGCACTTCTTTAAGTTCTGAACTTGCCTTATATAGCTATTTAAACTTATTTTTTATCATATTCTGCACAAATAGTTTTTAGTTTAAATATGTAATATTGCCTCTGTAACTATGTATTAGGAATAAAGATAATACTGATTAGTTTCATAGCTATAACCGAAATTATTGATGACCTTAATTCACCTTAGAGTCACAGAAAAACTCGAACGAGTATACTAAGGAGCAAAATACATTATCCTTGACATTTTAAATAGCTAAAATTTCTTTATAATACATCCGTATATATATATATAGGAATAGAATTTGGTTGGATAATATGATGGTATATCAGGGGTCGTTTTGTTCAAAAATGATTTATTCTCAAAATTCTGTTCATGTTACTTGCTGAAATACAGAATTGACTTTCATAGTATCGTAGGCCTTTTGAATACTGTCATATAAACGTATAAGATTTCTGAAATTGAAAGAAAACAATTTATCAACTTAAAAGAGTGTAAAGGGTAAAATATATTTTAATCGATATTACTGGAAGGGTGAAGCTTTTAAGTGAACCATAATTGACCGCGAGCGTCTAGTTGCACGCCACCGATCCATAATAAATCGGACGATTGCGGAACAAATTACTTTCTCCCTTTGAGTATTCCACTCGGAAAATCGGAATACGAATTTTAAAGAGGTATTCCATTCCAGCCAATGAAGTACTCAAGCGTATGAAATTAGTCATCATGATTCGCTATTTCTGTTTAAATGGAAACATTTAGCCTGGATTTATCATCATCAGCATTTATCTCTACTTTTCGTAAAAAGCAGTTAATATTTATCCAGTCTACAATTTCTTCAAGTTTTTATGTAAATATATTCTACTAAGTTTTGTCGAGAAGTTTTATTTGCGTATGAGGAAACATCAGTTAGCACAACTTGCTGCTATTGGTGACTATTGTATCTATGACGTTCGTTTCTCTCTTAGTTACCCACAGCAAAATTTTCCATTACGCAACATTTTACTTTTCACCATATGTTACCTTCGTGGTCCAGTATAGTTATGACCCCTCTGAGACTGGCGGTCAACCCCTTGGAGAAGGGGTTGACCACCAGTCTCAGAGGGTCTATAATGATTACCGAGCGGGATCGAGGGACAAAAACTTATTTATGTTACTCTTACCTCAATATCGATCATTTATTTCAAAGAGTTAAAATATTTCAAATGTGAATAGCGTATAAAGGAAATAGTCCTCTATTTATTTATGTTTTTAATAATGCTTAAGGACCCTAAATGAAATCGGTTTATAAAATGCTGATGTGTTTTAAAGAGTGCAATGCCAAAAGTTATTGAAAACTGACGAGAAAACCTTCCATTTCTAATTTTCTCCTGCGCTTTAACTTAAATGAAGTAATTGTTTACCCCATTGGGTTGACCAAATTACTATTTTATTAATTTCTCTGCTTCCGATTATATAATATTTCGATGATAAAGATAATTTAGATCAGCATAACATTATGAAACGAATGTGCGATCTCCGTTCTTCCTTCACACCATGAAGTTAGAATGAGATGGCTCTTGGCGTTAATTAACTCTAATCTTAATAATTGCATCGCAACGGCGCGAGTAAATGAAACTCTTAAAAAGTTTCAATCATTATACTAGTATATATAAAGTCTTACGCATTTCGCAAGAGGCGATTTTAATAACAGTGGTAAGCAGAACCATCGGCAAACTCCCCTTTCTCTCCGAAACATGGCACGTTCACCATGTAAATTCGCGTTGGCAGTCTTAAATTATGAGAAAGAAATTTCTGTCATTATTCTTCGCTTTCGCCGTGGAAAGACGCTCGCATATGTCAGAACGTGACGTCCATAACCGTCGCATACATCCGAATGGTTAGACTCAAGTGGCACTCCAATTCCGCCCGTAAATTTCTCGCTTTATGCCCCTTGTTCCCGTTCGGCACCACCCCTTCGAATTTCCCCTTTTAATCCCCTTTCGTTTCCCCTTCGGATGACGACTCTTTTGTTTCCTCCCCCCTTTTCTAATGAATACGAAGTGTGCCGCGTAACAGGTGGACAATCGGCGACGGACGAACGAGGGAAGGGAGAAGAATTAAGCTGAGGGCATAAGAGAAAGAGAGATAGAGAGAACCGTTTTAATGACAGACGGAGAAAGGATCTCTCCGTTCTCTCCTTTTTAAATATGTCGAGAGAACGAATTAAAAAAATGGGCTCGAGGATAATCGAGACGTTATTATCGTTAATTTTTCCGGCGTTATTCACCTCTCCTTTTTTAAGCGAGTTAGTCAGGCTGTCTCGGAGGCGGAGACCTGTGCACTTTAACCTTTAAAATTCTTCACTTTCCCTTGACTCCTCTCTCATTATATAAGCTCTATAAAAGAATGTGCCAGGTGGTGGATGTCTACGGAAATTTTTCTTCCTCCGACGCTAAATGAATCATGAATTTGAGTAAAGAACTCTGGGTTTTAGAAGTTCAGCTTATTAGGAACCATGACTTTTATTTTTATAAGCCTCTTTGGATATATTCTGCTGAGGGAATTTAATCATTGGAATTTTTAAGGATCATTAAATTCAGGGAAGATGTTTCGGTATTTACTGAAGGGATTTAATAATATCTTAGTATAGCTTCTTAACGTTCGGGATGAGGTCAGTCAAAATATTTACAATAAAAGTAACTGTATTTAAATACTAACTACCCCGTTACCTTGCTAAATAAAATAAAGTAAAGGTGACGTAGTGTTTTTATATTTGGTATCAGGAAATGAGGCTTTCTCTTGAAAAAAGGATGTATTTCGTAAGGCAGAAATAAAGCTTTATTTAAGAGGAGAGATGAAGTGGCCAGGTTGTGAGAACATCGAAGAATTTCTCAAATATCGTAACTACTCAAATATAGAAGATGTTTGTCGACAAATATGTCGGTAAATACTTCTATTTGCTGCAAACTTTCAGTTGTATTCTCTTTATGGTTCTTCGACAGAGTTTTTGAAATGTCTTTCTCCTCAAGAAAATTATGACAATTCTATTGGCTCAGTTAAAACTTTAGTGAGCGATAGTGAAATAATTGTTTGCGAATCTACTCTTATAGAAAAATATTATATGCAATTCATAGTTATCAGCCTTTTTTATGTATAGAAAATGTTAAATATCCGACATACTTTCAATATTCATAGATTTATGTTTTTCCAACCTGAAGCTTTGCAGGCTTGTAAACACACCTTACTTGCGAGAGGGAGAATTTTTAGTCATAAAACTTGGCCAAGGCAGCGGAACGTTTAACAGATAGCTCATGAAACTAGCACCATCTGCACGAGGCTCTCAGTGGACAACGTTTGAAACCTAAGGTTTAAGTGTTTCGCTCGTATTTCTTTCTCGAAGTATAGTTAACTATATCGATTTCAGGTCAAGCACACCCAAGGGATCCCATCCATTAATCTATAAATCCATCGTAACTGTTCATTTCCGCACTCGAGATCTGTGGCCGCTGCGGCGGCGGTTTTCCCTGAAGGCGACTCTTTTCTGGGCTTAGTTTACAGCTGTATACACCCCCTTCGATCTCCACTTGCGTGACGTGAGGTTGGTGCTCAGTCGCTCTTCCGTTCGTGTACATTCGGTGCATGTGATTGAATATCAGACAGTGGAGAGGATTATAAGAGATTCAATGCGTGTGTACGCTGTTGAAGGGAGGAACCGCAGAAAGAAACATCTATTGAGCATTCTCAGGGCACAGATTGATATTAGCTACCTACTGAATGCGGAACGATCCTATTAATTCCTACCGATTGTAGTTATTAAGTGCAGGGAATCGTAATTTGTGTTATTTTAATAGGTTTTTACATGATCAAATTAAATCAGCATAGGGTGACGAATAAAAATAATGTGGTATTATGATGTTTATTTATCGGATTTCATGGTTACATTTAACTGAAAATTAACAAGTTAATTAAATTACTCCATCGTTCCTCTTAAATTAATTTAATTAATCAACTATCCCATGTACGATTTATATAATTTAGAGCCCCTCAGGAGTCTTTTTATTGGAATGTTGCTATAGAATATTTAAATAAATGTCAAGAACAGCAATTTTCATGCAGTGAATGTTTCAATCGCCGTTAGCGTGCTCTCTATGACCTTAAATTTCCCCATCTTTACCCTTATAATTGATTGACGAGTTTTTGATGGCTATTTCGTAGAATTCCCGTGCAACGTCTTTACAGGCGCGTTAATCAGCCTGCATCACTCGAATCTGTTTCCGAGTAGCATTAATTCGGTCAGCAAAGGTCTCTCCAAACAGCACGCTCTCTTTATCACCCCTCGAAATTGCCATTCCATTTGACCTCAAGTCCCGCGTGCGCATTTTATCGAATATTTGACGGAAAAGAACCGAAAAAATACGTTCGGAGAGAATGTTTGGCTTATTTCTTCTTGGTATCTTCCACGTCCCACGAAGAGGTCGATTCAAGACATTTTTGTGATAGATGGAGCCAAGGGACCGATTCCGTTTCATTTTTCGATAATCCGAATGTGCCTGGAACTCCTTTCACCCCCTCCATCTCGCGTGTTTCGCGGTTCAAATATATCTCGTCTCTGCATTTCCTCTCCGTTTCCCTCTTCAACGCTAAAATGTCTGTTCTCGGCTTTATCTGCTTCAAAAATGAGGCCGACTGAATTATTCTTAACGGCCATAAAACACGAATTCGCTGTTTGTGCCTCCGGTGTGTCTCATAGAAACCTGCTGGTTGCAATTTAACGAAGGTGTTTCCATCATCTGACTAATAATAACATAGCTGACGAGATTTATCTCTATGACAAGTCTAGGTACGTGATACGGGCTATAAGCGCTTACGTTCGGTTTTGCATTAGTTTATTGCATTGTAATTAATGTTATTATTATAATATTATCGCAATTTCTTAAAATCATTATTGTTATTTAGTATTGCAATTAATGATTTCAAGGAGCGTAGTTTCTGTGTCAATTTAGACATGCTCCACCTCCAAAACAATTTATTTTATAGTTTTATATTACGGGAAAGGTATTGATTTGGAGTTCAAATGTGTGTGCAGTTAGGAACTGGTAAAATACTATGAAAGGTTACGATGCTGTTTTCAGTAATTCTTTTCTATATTTACTTTAGCTTTCTACCTTTAATTATTTACAAATCATATGCAAAAAAATTGGGTAATGTAATGACTATGGGGTTTCTAGGAATTAATGTATACCTTTAGAGGAACAGGGCCATCGGTACCATCGTTTAAAGGATCTTATTATAGAATCAATCCTTGATCGTTTGACATAAGGAATGTTTTAGAAAATTATATTTTAATTATTAAAGAAAACTTAAAATTTTCTTATTAAAACCACCTATAATCTCTATGCTAAAGCTATCCTTTAGGGAAATTGTTAGGAATAGCTAGTCTTAGGTGTCTTGTTAAAGGAAGTCGATGCTGGGGGTTAAATTTTTAATTGTTATAGAAACAAATGCTGAAGTTTTCGGCTCGTCATTTGCCTGTAATGGAGGATGCTAGTCAATTTATGTTAAATTCGCACAGAGATTTTTAAATCGATTCAATTGTTATTTCTCTTTCCAGTTGGTTTTTTCAGAAGGGTTTTTTTTTCCAACCCATATATATTTTTCTATGATAATTACCTTAGCACATGTTAACCTAGGAGGCAACCTTAAGCTTTCAGTCTTTTGTAAAAATCTTATTGCATAATGTTTTTGTTGAAAACAAACATCTATCTATCTACGGTATTTGAGTTTCATGCTTACGAACCTGACTCACCTTAATTCCCCTCAAGAACGTGGATCCAAGTTGTAGTTTTATATTGTTTGACTGCTTAATCCTCTAACATCGTTGGAAATACACAAATACTGTGATGTTACGTTTCTCCTTTCTTAAGTACCTTACTGTGAATAAATTCTCTTCCAGATTATTTACTACTTCTAAATGAACTCTTTTATCTCTTCAGTTACGTACCTAAAGCTAATGGCAGTGAGTCTCCAGCCAAATTACCGATGCCTAAGCATTGATCGCTCATTTAACCTCAAACTTATTCCCATCCGTTCTGCATCAAACTATTTTCATCTACGTCACCAGTGTTGGTAGAAGCTAGCACGCGACCACGTCAGTCCGATAAGCAAAGCATTCAAAGACCGGGAACCAGAAAAGCGACTTATTTATCACCTTCTGTGACGATTCTGACTAGGGTGACGCCAGGTGTCTAGTAGAACATGCAGAAACCCTCTTTCCCGCTGTCGATGTTATTATCGAAGCAAAATTTTCGTTAAACAAATGAAAGGTGTTGACTTGGATGGTAGGAGAAGGAATCGTGTCGATAGCTCCTCGACTGCGGCAATCGCCCACTTAATGGCGTCCTTTGTCCCTTCTTCTGGCGCTTTTCCAGGAGCACACCCACGAGAACAGTTCTCATTCTGCCCTCAATCCTTTCCTCACTTATTTTCCCTCCCTTTCCCTGTTCCACCACCATGATTTTTGCTCCCTTAACCTAAGCTTTCCGTTTAAAGTCATGTGATGGGAAATTGATGAGGACAGGGTGGATAAATAGCCATCGGGAAGATTTACTCCTTCGGCTGCGGGAAATCCTTCTCTTGTCTCATCCTTCCGTTTCTTGCCATCTTACTGATCGTATTCCCGCTGTACTTTGAACAAAAATTTCTTATTTTTATGTGCGCAAAGGAGAATGAAGGATCACGCCAGTCATTTGCACAGAGTCTCGGGAAACTAGTTACTATTATTGTTGATGGTTGGACATCTTAGGTCAATTCACAGATAAGAGCTCTTACAGGGAGTCGAACTCAGGACTGCTTTCATCGAAGGCAAACGGGCTGCTCACTTGGATATGCAGAAGCCGATCTAGTTGCTAACAGTTACAGTTTAATCTAACCTTTCTCATCTTGACATAGATATTTATGTTTTCCGACAGAAATTCGTTGAATCTGCATGATTTGATAACATACTTTTCATTTTGTGGTGGTAATGTGGTGGCAATTAACCGTATAGCAGTATGACTTATAAAAAAGAGGATAATTGTAGTCACCTGTGAGTATTATTCACACTTTTAAAGAAGCCGTAAAATGTATCTGAATTGTAATAATAGTTAACATAGGTTTTAATGAGCTTTCAAACAGAAAAATACGTATCCACGACGGTATCTGCTGAGCATCATTTCTTTTGGAAGAGGTACGATATCCATCAACTTTTACGTGAATCTTACTTCCATAATGCATTACATCTGATTTTAACCATATCACTTAGTACTTAAACTTCCTATCTTGAGTTAAATAATATATTTCTGTCACTTTGTGGTATGCGGAAATAAATTTCACAATCGGTGAAGATTTAGAATATATTTTAAATTTAATAGCTAAAGATCTGCAGCTAATAGAAATTGGCTCATTAACTCAATCCTACACCCGAAGATACCTGTTTGGTTCCAATTTCTGAGCTTACGTCACATATTTAACCTCTTTCGTTCGTAATGATATTTCATCCGAATACAGTAAGCTTCATTAAGAACAATACATTAAATAACGCACCATTCAGTGAAAGGAAGGCGACATCTATTCTTCCGAAAATAAAGTATTTAAAAATAAACGGAAAAGTTTATAAGAACTGAATTGATACTAGAGTCGTTCTTGCTTTTTTTCCAGGATTATGTGCTCATAATTTTTTTTTCGCTAAAAATGGAATGCTCTTACCGCCATGTAGCTAAAGTATTCCTTGTTCTCTTTTCAGGGGGGCGGCGAGGAAATGGAAATGGAATGAAGGAGGCAGCGGGGAGATCCTTCGCAGAAGCGGTGAGTAAAAGCAATTACAGATTCAATGCGAACGAACACTCTCCGGATGCCAATCCACTCGTAGGTCACTCATTAACTTAGCGAATCTCGAATTCTCAGTGCCAGACACTGCGGTTAACCTCACCAAACACTTCCGTTTTATCCTCCTAGATTTAGCCGAAACTCCAATAGCTCTTAAAAATTCCAATGACCTCAGGCGACTCTTGTTATACATGCAAGTTGCATCAAACGCTCAAATTTCACTTTGTTATGCATTTTCTATTCATTCCTCATTTACTCATGTAAAAACTCGAATTCTCATCCATTGACAGTAAATTATAGACGTGGGAAAATCTATTATTTACCTAAATATTTCCCGGTTGAAAGATCTGCGATATGAAAAGTAAGAGTGTAATAGCGACTATTTCAATAGATTATATTAGGAAATTTGGCTCGCAATTACTAGGTATTGATTTGGAATATTTCCTGATAACTATATATATTGCATTCAGTTCGTCCAAGTAGTTTTAGAAGTAGAGGCAGTTAACGACCTGAAATGAGTGTATAGAAGATTCTGTAGTCGTTTTCCAAGAATGCCAACCTTAATTACGTCAAGTACTGGGAGTTTTTGGAGAATTCTTATAATGCACCCAATACAGCAAATATATGCATATATTTTAATTTTTCTATATACGCCCCCATGGAGTTTAATTTGTGGTCTTTCAATCTGACGATAAAAACGTTGCCATACTCGCTCTATAATTTAGAAATTTCACCATTTAAAATTGTCCTAAACAGGAAATAGAACCCGTATGACCTCTAACGTTTTACGTTTCATAGATCAAAGACTCCAAAATCTGCATTTCTTTTAATTGATCGGCATACATTCTAGTGCTCTGTACAACGCTGTATTTCTAAAAATTTACAAAATTAGCTGTTGACATTTCAGGTATCTGAATACACAGCTGTAATCTTAAGTTGCACTATTTTTACAATTTCATGTACCGTTAGGTTTTTCCCGTATGAACTTGTGTAAAGAATCAAACTACGGATCATGGATTCAAAAATGGTGCTAATTACTTATCCTTTTACAGAATAAATAGAATAATTGCCTTAAACTTGTACACAATATTCAGGGATCGCTTTTCCTCGAATATCGTGTTGTGGGTCGCCATAATTATGGATAATTGAATCAAATAAAATTCGACTATGTTGAGAGCAAAATGTACTATATAGTCTGCCTCTACATCTAGCCCTTGGTTATTTTAGCTAAAATATGTGTATGATGTAGCGTTCTATTCAATAATTTTAGAAAGAGATAACAAGGAAGGAACAAAACTAAACACTTACTGAATACAAATCAAAGTCAAATACTTAATAGTTAATTTACACTTATTACTTACTTAAAAATTAATTTAGAAATACAGTCACAAGAAAGGGAGCACGAAAAATCTGAAAAATATACAAATGATAGCTAATTTTCAAATGTAAAAGAAATTATTTTCTGAAACCTAAAAAGAATATTACTCCTATCTTCCATAAATTATTCTGTGTCATTATTTTTTTTGCTCTCATTTCGATACGTCTTTGATATAATTTGATGTTTGTAGCTATGATTCAAGCAATTGGCATTTTCCGGATGTTTTTGGCCCTTTCTGCTACAATACTACTAAATACAAAAAAATGAAAAAAGCGCATGACTGTGCGAGGAACCACTTGGTACTATACACTCAGCTGCAGATAACTGTATAAGAGAATTTATCCGCGGCTGCACTATTTCGAGCTATCTTCAAACCACCGATACAACCTACCTTTCTCTGTAGAGTCCTGTGAATAAAGTCTTGTATCGGTTCTCCAGCCCGTCCCTCCCATATACCCATACCCAAATGACCCAAAAAATCCGCAAGGGCACTGGCCTCCGGATCGCAACCGAATCATTGCACAAAAAAGGCGACAGAATTCACTCGGTATAAGTCAATGCTCGGAAAGTGGATAACAGCCTTCGGCCGTGTTTGCGGCGATATGTTTCGTGACTTAGTGGTCCCGCAATTTGACAGCGCCACCAGCGACGGATTCCAAGCGAATTTCCATAATAACATTTACACATATACGGCCTCTTTCTCCTCTTTTTGTCGCGGAACCACGGCGGATAAACCGCAGAGGGCCGCATTCCGCGATTTCAATTTCATCATTCTGAATTGCGCAAATTTTCCGGTCGCCAAACTCAATTGTGGGAGTATACCTACGGCTTTTGCCTGGTTAAATGAATTTTGTTTTTAACGAGGCCACGCTTTTATTTTAATTTACAACAAGTGCTTTTTTTCAGAACAGTGGCAGAAATCCTCCGAGTTCCATTTAAAAGAATCGGTTTTTACGAGCTATAAAGTCCCTCTAATTTGCCCTTTGCTGATCACTGCTATTTTTGTTAATGCATTGTACGCTGTAAAAACGTCACTATCAGGCGGTAGTGCGTCAGCATGGATCTCTAGTAATACTAATGAGTGAACTTCAATAGTGGTCTAGAAATAAAATATTTTGAAGCCATAACGGGTTTTTGCAAAGCTAATGCGGTCCTATTCTTCATGTTAAAATTGTTAGAATCGTTAATGATATAATTTGCAAAAAATCGAATATGCAAATATTAACATGAACAATAACCAGCATAAATCAATCAAGCACTGCATCTTTAATTTATAAAAGTGAATATTGGTAAGCTATCGTCGTGATTTTAACGTTTACTGACTGTTAGAACAGAAGACATAAACTTATTTGCAAATCATTTTCATCGTTGCGTATTTCATCGTAGCCAGAATTTAATTGTAGTATTTGCTCTACTTATGGCAACAAACCTACGTAATACAGTAAAAGAGGTTTTTTTCTGTGTTTTCTGGAGTGTTTTAGAAAAAATTTTGAGTAACTCATTTGCGATTCTTTTACATCTCAAAAGCAAGGGGCAAGTTTTCAATATTCATTTTCATTGGCTGTATATGAAAACCATATAAATATTTTTTTGTTTTAGCTTCATAATACTAATATGCATGCATATTATACATTAATGTATATTCTGTGAGCATTCCAACATATATTATTCTTCTACCCAGCCTTCCGCTTTGGGAATCGAGGCAGTTCTGCTAACATTCAATAAAAATCGTATCAAGTAGAAATCGCGCTTATATCGCGGTATATCGTGACGTAATTTGGCTCAATTCATTCGAATGCAATATTGCATAAAGCGTCTCCCCTACTTATCTTTGAGCGGTCAATCACTTCGGCGCTGGAGCGACTATTATGGCCTAAAACCAGTTGGTTTCCATCAAGGACCATTTCTCCGTCAATCGCTCCGATATCGAATTAATTGCTCGCTTCTGAGACTGCCGAAGTACTTAGCTTTTATCGAAATTGACGGAGCTTTCCAAAGATGAAGGAAAAAGGAGGATCTTTAGAACCCTTGATTCCGAATCCGACGGAGGCATTTATGTAAGAGGGATGAAGATTAGGTCCTCCAGAAGATGAAGAGGAACACACACAGCCTTTTGCCTAAAGGGATCGTAGGCACGTGATTGAATCTCTTCCCATCATTCCCTCGTATCTTCTGACCTCATACCTCTTGGGATTGATTTCTTTCACTTTTACCTTCATACTTTCTCCCCTCTCCTCTCCGCTTGTTTCTTCCGTTCACATCGAATTTATTCCCTTTCGCCTTCCTATGCTATTCTATCAGGCGAGTTCTTTCTTACTTTTTCGATTTCCAGCGCAGCCTTTGCTCTTTCCCGATACATTAGCATTCTTATGCCGCCATACTTTTATTTCTCTCTGGGCTTTTTTCTCAAGAGATTCTTCTCGGGAGAGAGGAAATCAAGGCTGTGATCGGAAAGCGATTAGTAACCAAATTTTTCTTCCGTAAAGCTCAATTTAACATTTGTTAGAAATAGATTCTTGATTTGAGATAAGTAATCAAGAATCGATTTCAGTTAACTTATAAGAATTGGTAAAAATTGTGTTCTTTTGTCACATCCATCATTTTTGTTTTAAATTTCAGACGGAAATTCCTGCTACACTAGTAAAGATGGTGGAGTTTAGTAAATTCTGATGATATTGGCTAAAATTTCATAGAAAATCCAGAGTAAAACTTAACGTTATTTTTTTAATGTACATTGGCTCATTTGTCCGGTGTTCTTTATTTGTCAAATCACAAACCTCATAAATATTAATCGAACTTCGAAAATCTCAAGAATATGAACTGAGTAGTTTCTAGACATTTTGATCAAAGCATGTACTGTTGCCCTATTTGTCTTTTTAGTTTTTTTTTCTAATAAAAGAGGTTGCTGTGATTCCTCGGTCTCTTACTTAAAACATCATGAGAAAAATGAAAGAATGAAAACATAATTAGATAAACGTAAAATTTTATAATGAATAACAAGGTCTTAACAATGGAAGATATAACGGTTTTATAAAGCATGTCGTAAGTAGATGCGGTGAAAGGGTTAGAATGCGATGTAACTTGGTCGGGGCCAATACGAAATATGCGGCAATTATATGGGATCCATCGGATAAACGTGTACCAACAATCTTGAGAATGCGCTGCAAAAAGCCATTGGATTTGTTAAAAATTCTACGATAAAAAAAGCAAGCGTTACGAAAATGCTTTTGGGCGCAGGTTGGGAATCCTTAAGAGGAAGAAGGTTAAAAACTAAACTGAGAGTGCTAGATACATTCATTTAAAGGAATTATATTTGCGGAAGTCGTAATCTGTATTATGTGACCCCCCTGATACTTCAACCGATCCGTCAACCAGAGTAAAAAAAGAGAAATAGATACGAGGACTAGTAGTCTTAGAGAATAATTCTTTCCGTGAAAGATCGTAGTCAACAATAAGCTAAAGATGTAACTCGAACGCATGGTGTTTACAACCCCTGCAACACGCTGAATGGCAGCTAGCAGGGTATGTATGTACGAGATGTAGATAATTGAAATAGGAAAAGCATCTTCGAAAATTAAAAAGTCTTTGAAGTTCAAGCTATATTTCATAGAATTTATTTCGGAGGACGATACATAACTTTTTTAAAGTTACAATTTCTAGGCATGTCTTTCACATTTATCTCCTGAATTTTACGAATATAAATTAAAAATAACACCATACAAATAAAATTCTAAAACACTTTTAATGACACGTGTTCCATATTCTCTTTTATTTCGCTCTTTTTATTCGAATTTTTCCTTCATCTCCTTTTTCTCTGACTTTACATCTTTTACATAACCTTTATTAATTTTTATCTGCTCGAAATTCGCTACTTTCACTTTCAATCTTCTTACGTCTCTCTTTTATTTTGATATTTCAATGTTAAGTAGGTTCAAGAGAGTCTATATCCCACCAAGTGGGTGGGATATAGACTCTCAGATATATATTCAGAATATTCACTATTCATTATCACTTTTCAGAATTCTGAATTGTGAATGATTATTTGGAATATGTATCTCTCAGAAAGATCGTAATATTATGCAAAATCTACAATGGAATACTTAATTCATGCAACTAAGTTTTCAAGTTACTGAAATTGTAATTCTGCATTTCATCCGTTGAGGAAAGATCTCAAACCCACAGCATGTCATTTTCTGCCTTCATTTTGTTAACCCAACTGCATCATTAAAGATAAATATGTAATAACGCTAACCTATACTTGTTGTCTGCAATTTCAAATTTATTACTATTTCCATATTATTTTAGCGTACTGTGTAAATCGGGGATGGCAAACCTGTGGAGCTTCCGCCAAAAGTAGCTCATAACATCATCATAAGTGACGCGTTAAATCCAAGAAAAATTGAAGTGCATTTCTTGCTCAATTTACTTCTGTATGTTCGAATACACATACATAATTACATACGTTACCTACAGCTGAGTTCTAAAGAGCGCATTTAATTTTCTTCATTTTTCAGTTAATTTATATAGTTTATTTTTAGTTTTGTTATTGTTGTTTATTTTTATTGTTTATCGCTATTGGTCATTGTTATTGTTAACAGTTATTGTCTTCTATGATTGGATATGGTAATTTTTATTGTTTGCTGTTATTAGTCATTTTTATTGATATAGTTTGTTATTTTTTATTATTATGGTTTCTTAGTACAGTTCATTTTTATAACTGATGGAGGTTTACTATAGTCTGTCGACAAATCTGAAATAACATTGCAATAACTGACGCATGGAAGATAATAGCTTGGCCATCACTAGTGCCAGTGAATCATTAACATATTATTTCTATTTATCATCTCTAATTGACTCTTTTATACTCAAATAGAGCTATCCTAATTTGGCTTCGTCTGGAGCAATTTCTTGAACTGCTTCGATAGTCTTTTCTATTCTGAAAATGCGTCTTTATTCCTAATTTAATTCTTTCTTTTATTGCTCATTTATTATTAATGATGCAAGGTCTGATCCCTTCTTTTACTTCCATTTTTCAGACCAATAACCTTCAGATTTATTCGCGGCGGTTATTTATTCATATTTTGCCCGACAGCGTTTTTATTCCGTAAAATATAACTTTCAAATCATCAAAGAGCTCTTGATTACGAATATCTTATGAAGAGTAGTATTAAATAGATATTTTTCTTGTTTCTCTCAAGAGTAATCGCCTTTTTCTTCTTAATTTAAGGCTGAAGAGCTATCTAAGGCTTTGTTTATGTTTGCATGTATGTAAAATGTTTATCAACCCGGGTATATATCGTGGGCAATAAGTTAAACTCTTTTCATTGGATCAGTTCCTCCTCAAAAATCTCATTATCTACGCTCAAACAAAATAATATTTTACCGTTGTTATCATTTAAATATGGGCAACAAATTTTATCTCTAAAATATTGGAACATTTATGTGTTTATATACATTGTTTCTTATTATTTTTTGCAAATTATCTTTTGTCCCTTGAATATGCCCTTTTAGGATCAACATTCAAGGAGGTAATTTTATTTTACCCTTTTTTATCAAATAAGTGTTTCTCGTCTTTCCCTCTGGTTCATATCGACATTTCTTCTTTTCCTTTCAATTTTTATTTCCTTCACTTCATCTTCTTTTCTTCCTATCTTCATCCTCTCCGATTTTGGCTCATAGTGGAATTATTTCTTTGGTTCGCTTTCCTCTTTCCATTTCCCATCCGAAAACCTTAAGGGCATTTCCCCCATCTTTTCTTTCTTCTTCGCCCCCCTCCCCCCACCCTTTCCATCTTTCACCACCATCCTTCACAGAATCCCTTGGACCCGCTCTATTTCCACCCTCTGGGCTATAACTCGATCCATTTTCTCATCAGTCTCCTTATTGAAGCTCTGGTTTTATAACGATTGGGCATTCCGCCCAGAAAGGCCCTTTTCTATCCATTCTAGCGCAGCAAACACTGCCGACGCTAAGTCGGATCTTAGGTACCTGATAGCGAGTCGGGAGACGGAGGATGGGCCTATTATATCTTCCACATCGGCCGAATGATTACTAACTGAGTTATGGTTCGATAATCCTTAACGGCTCTTTTTCTGAAATGAGATTTCCGCCGAGTTCAAAAGAAAAGATCTCCGGAGGAATTGGTCGACTGTGTTGAGCGGATAGAGAATGGGGGCGTGTGTTCGGTACGCGATGTGCCATGATTCTCTAAGCAAATGGTTTGTGAACTCCCTTCTCCGGGAGTAATAAATCTTACAAAGAAATAGAGCGCGAGTGACATTAAGGTAGTACGTGAGCTCTATTATTTGACTTGATTTAGTAGAATGCGAAGTTTTTTTAGCTATAAAAACTGTTTCGAAGCCACCAAAAATTCTTTCCATTCGAAACAGTGTTTTGTCAGAAATGGATGATTATGCTTTTCTGATACACCAGTACGTCCTATTTGCAGTCTTATTCTGCAATATGAAAAAATGAACACTAAGAAAAACAGGTTGCCGGATTTTATTAAGTTATCGGGTTCATTATAAATTCCCGGAGAAATAAAATCACTTTTAGTGTAAGCAGTATTGCTGCCGAATAAATAACAGTATATTTCGTTTCTATAGGAAAACAGTAACCATAGTCAACGATGCTAAAACTCAAAGTACTTTTTCTTCGGATCTTATAATTAAACAATTTGTTACAAGCCGAAAAGCAGTTACTTTTAATACTCTACTCATGGAATTTTATGAGTTTCTGCAGAGAAATAGTATACCAACGTCAAAATTAGAGTCCTGCTTTTTTTTAACTTTGATTCAATTCACATTTTTATATTTGCGAATAATTTTAAGGATTGTGGCAGTTTTTGATCGGTGGGACACTTTGAGACATTCCTCAAGGATGTTAATTGTTGACGTGATTCATATATCTACTGCAAAATTAGGTGGTGCAGAAATTTGTTTGGCTATCATAACTTTTTTTATGAACTTTACTTTCCGATTTAAATAAAATTATTTTCAATCGGCCGTCGAAAGAGATGACTGCTTAAATTAGTAGTATTTCCAATTATCGACCTAGATGATTTTGAATGCGCAATAAATGTAACGATAATTTTTAATGATACTATTTAGAATCCACTGCTAACGAATCGAGTCAATGCGAAGTTTATCCGTGTTTTTAAGTAAAATTCAAAGTCCTTGAACTTTTTGTCGACAGAACATGCACAGATTACTACGCTGTACTACGCTAGCGAGGTATTGATGGAGTCTCTGGAAGATAACTAAAGTAAATCGGAGGAAACACCATTCAGTCTACCGTTTGGGTACTGGAAAACAATACTTATAGCCGAAACTTCTGCATCTATGAGTATGCTTTGAAAAACTCCTCCATATAGCTTTTCTAAGCATCGGGCCATTATATTCAAGCACTCTAACGCATTAAGTTTCAGTTCTCTCATATTTCCGACTTTTTTTAAAGTTCCTATCTTCTGTTGTTTCTATCCCCGAGGGCAAGGAACATCTCAGAAAGCCTTCACGATCGTCCAGAAGGATGGGGAACGCGATCTCAGCCGTACTATCTTCAATTCTCCTCGTTTCTTCGAGGGTGAACTCACGCGGCACTTTGTGGAAGGAAAAAAATGAGGCGTTAAAGGTGTTTTCCCTTCCCGTTATGTCTCCACCTCGATTATGGACACACTCTCTTGGGGCCATTGTGAGCTCACGCCTCCTTTTCTCCTACCAAACTTTTCCCCTTTCCGTCCCGTTATACTCCACCTCAAGGCTTTCTCCGACTATAAGCGCAATTCCTTCTGTCCGTCGTCACGCGATCTGTCTTTCTACCTTTTCGTTTCCTCCTGTCTCTGTTCATCTCATACTGTCTCACTTCCAACTCTTTCTGTTACCGACGCAAGTGAGCGGATCCACAAAATAGGAGGGGATAATTGAAGTTACTAGATAGGGCAGGGGTGCACGAAATCATTGTAAGCTACAAAAGTTTCTGATTGGTAAAGAGATTGGTTCCGTATCAATATGAAAAAGATAAGATATTAAGATAATGGCACATAAGAAGCTGCCTGTGTTATATAGGTAGATTTCGAGGCCGAGAGAAGATTGATTTCCTACTACTTAAACCGTACTAGTCGGAACTCTAAACTATTCGGCACGATTTAGCCACCGATTTTCAGAAAAATCCCATATTTTTAAGAAAGATATTCATACTTTATCTAGGAAGCCCTACTTGTGTAAAATTCACGATACCTTGGGTTAAAGGATACTAGAGATATTTTTATGACTCGAATTCATTAAATTAATAAAAGCTTTTTATGAGGTTTCCGGATAGCCAAGTGGGCTTCTCGTACGCCTTTGATGGAAACGGTCCCGGGTTCGATTCCAGATAGGGTCCCAAATGTGCGAAACGACCTTAGTTGTCGAAGCACTATTGACAGTACTACTACTATTACAACCACCTTGGGTTTGAATCTAAATTATAGAATTCAAAATTAACGCAACATGGCGTTTACTATCGGCCATTTATGGATGGAATTGTGTACAATTTATTTAGTACAAATGACAATGTGAGCCTGTTATTTGTCCAGAGGTATTTTTGTATCTTTCGCTATATTCTTCTCATTGCCTTTGCTGTTTCTCGAAACATTCCCTCTATTCTCTCTTATCTCCACTTGTTCTTTCTAACTTTCTTAAACTCCTTGACTCTCTCTCTCTCCATTTTCGATTGTTCCAGAGAGCATCTCACTCTATTTCGCCCTCTTCTGCTTCTACCGCTCACAATCTTTCCTCGCAGTATTTCTATAAGGGAATAATGTAACTTCGGAGGTAGTTCTACTATAAACTTTTCCCATGAAAACTTCCTCCAAGAATCAAGTTAATATCTTTTTTGGTAGAATAAGAAAATAGAATGGGACTTTCTATCTAGGCGTTCCCAAGATTTAAGGCGGTGCTCTATTTCCTAGACTGTTTGCCTCTTCTGTCACTTCCTTTCGTCACGTTCAAGCGACCCACCGCCACCTCAACGGATGCTTAACGGAGGATTTCGACCGTCGAACGAAAAAAAGAGTTTTCAGATTGTGCGGTCCGTTAACTTTTACGGTAGGATTTTTTGGGTTCACGAAACTGTCAACCGAAACAGAAAAAAATATATTCACAAAAAGGATTATTATTTTCCCTACAACGAGGTTTCTTTTCATCGAGGCGTGCGATAGCGCTCCTGGTCAAAAGGTCACTGAGGCAGGAGGAAGCCATTAATTGATGGAAACCGATTTTCTCGAAAATGTTCCTTTTGGTGATGAAAATAATTTCAATAAAATTTATCCTTGAATGGAATGTGAATATCCTTCGTACAAATAATACAGTAACCTTTATTTGCAGTTCAGTAGGTGTGAAGCAAGGTTAGTTTTATATACGTAATCAAGTCACCGTTTTTATTTTACAAATTCAACAACTTCTTAGCAAAATATACGAGTCTGTCGTCTTTTCACTACTATCTTTTGCAATGATACTGTTTCTATCTTAACCAATCGAGATAATAAATATTTTATTGTTAGAATTTAGCACTGAGAACAGCGCTTTACCCTTCGCATATACCATTCTGATAGTGGAATATAGTTATCAATTATTCTAACATTCTTTTCGGCTTACCAGTAGTAAAATATGTACCTTAAATATGGTAAATACAAAGCACCAATATGGAAATTTATATGGTTGGTTAGTTTACAGTGAGAAGGAATATGCCTGAATATTTAACACTCCAACGCGAAATTAGCTGTAGTTTTATCCTGAAACGGAAATGCTGCTATGTGTATGGGGGTACACGTGCAAAAGTGCACTCTTATAAAAATAAAATATATTATAAACATGCTACAGTAGTAGTATCGTTGAAAGTAATTCAACTGCTAAGGTCATTTCGCACGTGGTTCCCCACCGAGAACCTGGGACCACTTTCAACAAAGGCGAACGCATGTAATGATATAA
>KZ308474.1:491903-509404 GCA_000376725.2 Ladona fulva | reverse complement strand
CGTAGAAATTTGGATTAATTATATAATTTATATCATCACTTTTCCTTAAATATATGACACGAAATGAGAATTAAAGAAGGCACTTCGTAGTTTCCACACTAAATGTTTTATTTAAAAACGACCGGTTTCGGCTTTCCACGAAGTCCGGCCTACTACTATAGAATTTATATGATACGAACTCAATTTCTGGGAGATGCCTATTTTCAAAGCTGTAGTTGGATTAGGAAAGTGTGGATCGCCTCAAAACTAATTAACTTTTGATGTCGAAATGCTCAACTTACGCGGGTAAAAAATAACTCAGCAATATTTCGGAATATCGAGGAATAACAAGTGTGAAAAATAGCGAAATGACTAATACTCGAACCCAGGCTTTCCGGGCAGGTATTCTTACCACTGAACTACTAACTAATCCCACTAAAAGGGAGATCTGGGTTCGATTCCCAGTCATGTCGCTATTTCTCACACCTCTTATTCCTCTGGTTTCAGTCGCACGGCTCTTCCCTTTCCTTAACCAATGTCCGAATATGCTATCTGAAATGAGGTTATTTCCTATTTTAAATCTAGGATGCCAAATAAATTCGTAGCGGAGTTCCATGCATGAATGTTTACTTTATTACCATGTTAATTCATTTAACTTACTGGTACTGCTATAATAAAATGAATCTTGAGAAAAATCATGTTTTCGCAGCGCATACGTGAGGGACATAGTTTCACGGAAGCCAAGTGTCAAAATCGGTTGTAAATGTCCTTAATTTAAGTAATTTTCCTCGATAGCTTTCCAGTTGTCCTCCAATTCTTCAAAACGCTTATGAAATTTGGGATCATCTGATAGTCAAGTGAGATAGCTTTCCCCGGAATATGGTCTTGCTAGCCAATCAGGCTCGATAATGAGTATAGCGTTAAGAATTAAAATCTACACAATAAATTCACCGCCTCATGCTATCTATTTTGCTTTTAATCTTCGTCAAGTATCTCTTAAACCCTTTTCGCAGTTATTTTCATCGTTTCTTTGAGAAATTTTATTCTTGTATTTCATTCCTTAATTCCTCCGCTACCCTTGTCTGCCCTGGCTTAACCTCCATCTCCTTCTCTTTTGTTGTTTTGCCCTCTATCTTTTTTCCACCTTGTTTCCTGCCTTTCGGGTTAACTTTTGTCCTCCAGTTCCCTCCATCAAATGCCCTTTATCTCCTCCTGTTCCCTTAATACCCGACTTTCCCCTCCTGTCTGCCAACTCATTCTCTTAGAAGAGCTTTTCTGAGAGACTCTTCTCGTCGGACGATCGAAGGAAATTGTCGCCAAATGGTCACTCCCTTCGGTTTTTCCATGGAAAGAAAGGGTCGCGTTTGCGGAGGTTTATCTGTCACACGTCGAAGATAGATACTCGGTTCCGCCCGCACGTCTTATCACAGCACGTGAGCGGAAAAACGTCTGCTACGTGACTACGTCTGCTACTCATTCTCGCTTTGGACTCACATGTCTTGTTTACGGCCACCGTGGGAAGTAGGCAACATCGAGTGATGATAATTGTAGTTATTGAAACACTAGGAGAAAGGGAATGCTCCAGATTCGTACTCCAATCTTCGGATCAAACATGAATAGATTTTAGAATTAATTCACTATTAAGCGGTATAAACACGGAAGATAGCGTATTTAATGGTGTTATACGTTATGACTNATAACCTTTATTAATTTTTATCTGCTCGAAATTCGCTACTTTCACTTTCAATCTTCTTACGTCTCTCTTTTATTTTGATATTTCAATGTTAAGTAGGTTCAAGAGAGTCTATATCCCACCAAGTGGGTGGGATATAGACTCTCAGATATATATTCAGAATATTCACTATTCATTATCACTTTTCAGAATTCTGAATTGTGAATGATTATTTGAAATGTGTATCTCTCAGAAAGATCGTAATATTATGCAAAATCTACAATGGAATACTTAATTCATGCAACTAAGTTTTCAAGTTACTGAAATTGTAATTCTGCATTTCATCCGTTGAGGAAAGATCTCAAACCCACAGCATGTCATTTTCTGCCTTCATTTTGTTAACCCAACTGCATCATTAAAGATAAATATGTAATAACGCTAACCTATACTTGTTGTCTGCAATTTCAAATTTATTACTATTTCCATATTATTTTAGCGTACTGTGTAAATCGGGGATGGCAAACCTGTGGAGCTTCCGCCAAAAGTAGCTCATAACATCATCATAAGTGGCGCGTTAAATCCAAGAAAAATTGAAGTGCATTTCTTGCTCAATTTACTTCTGTATGTTCGAATACACATACATAATTACATACGTTACCTACAGCTGAGTTCTAAAGAGCGCATTTAATTTTCTTCATTTTTCAGTTAATTTATATAGTTTATTTTTAGTTTTGTTATTGTTGTTTATTTTTATTGTTTATCGCTATTGGTCATTGTTATTGTTAACAGTTATTGTCTTCTATGATTGGATATGGTAATTTTTATTGTTTGCTGTTATTAGTCATTTTTATTGATATAGTTTGTTATTTTTTATTATTATGGTTTCTTAGTACAGTTCATTTTTATAACTGATGGAGGTTTACTATAGTCTGTCGACAAATCTGAAATAACATTGCAATAACTGACGCATGGAAGATAATAGCTTGGCCATCACTAGTGCCAGTGAATCATTAACATATTATTTCTATTTATCATCTCTAATTGACTCTTTTATACTCAAATAGAGCTATCCTAATTTGGCTTCGTCTGGAGCAATTTCTTGAACTGCTTCGATAGTCTTTTCTATTCTGAAAATGCGTCTTTATTCCTAATTTAATTCTTTCTTTTATTGCTCATTTATTATTAATGATGCAAGGTCTGATCCCTTCTTTTACTTCCATTTTTCAGACCAATAACCTTCAGATTTATTCGCGGCGGTTATTTATTCATATTTTGCCCGACAGCGTTTTTATTCCGTAAAATATAACTTTCAAATCATCAAAGAGCTCTTGATTACGAATATCTTATGAAGAGTAGTATTAAATAGATATTTTTCTTGTTTCTCTCAAGAGTAATCGCCTTTTTCTTCTTAATTTAAGGCTGAAGAGCTATCTAAGGCTTTGTTTATGTTTGCATGTATGTAAAATGTTTATCAACCCGGGTATATATCGTGGGCAATAAGTTAAACTCTTTTCATTGGATCAGTTCCTCCTCAAAAATCTCATTATCTACACTCAAACAAAATAATATTTTACCGTTGTTATCATTTAAATATGGGCAACAAATTTTATCTCTAAAATATTGGAACATTTATGTGTTTATATACATTGTTTCTTATTATTTTTTGCAAATTATCTTTTGTCCCTTGAATATGCCCTTTTAGGATCAACATTCAAGGAGGTAATTTTATTTTACCCTTTTTTATCAAATAAGTGTTTTTCGTCTTTCCCTCTGGTTCATATCGACATTTCTTCTTTTCCTTTCAATTTTTATTTCCTTCACTTCATCTTCTTTTCTTCCTATCTTCATCCTCTCCGATTTTGGCTCATAGTGGAATTATTTCTTTGGTTCGCTTTCCTCTTTCCATTTCCCATCCGAAAACCTTAAGGGCATTTCCCCCATCTTTTCTTTCTTCTTCGCCCCCCTCCCCCCACCCTTTCCATCTTTCACCACCATCCTTCACAGAATCCCTTGGACCCGCTCTATTTCCACCCTCTGGGCTATAACTCGATCCATTTTCTCATCAGTCTCCTTATTGAAGCTCTGGTTTTATAACGATTGGGCATTCCGCCCAGAAAGGCCCTTTTCTATCCATTCTAGCGCAGCAAACACTGCCGACGCTAAGTCGGATCTTAGGTACCTGATAGCGAGTCGGGAGACGGAGGATGGGCCTATTATATCTTCCACATCGGCCGAATGATTACTAACTGAGTTATGGTTCGATAATCCTTAACGGCTCTTTTTCTGAAATGAGATTTCCGCCGAGTTCAAAAGAAAAGATCTCCGGAGGAATTGGTCGACTGTGTTGAGCGGATAGAGAATGGGGGCGTGTGTTCGGTACGCGATGTGCCATGATTCTCTAAGCAAATGGTTTGTGAACTCCCTTCTCCGGGAGTAATAAATCTTACAAAGAAATAGAGCGCGAGTGACATTAAGGTAGTACGTGAGCTCTATTATTTGACTTGATTTAGTAGAATGCGAAGTTTTTTTAGCTATAAAAACTGTTTCGAAGCCACCAAAAATTCTTTCCATTCGAAACAGTGTTTTGTCAGAAATGGATGATTATGCTTTTCTGATACACCAGTACGTCCTATTTGCAGTCTTATTCTGCAATATGAAAAAATGAACACTAAGAAAAACAGGTTGCCGGATTTTATTAAGTTATCGGGTTCATTATAAATTCCCGGAGAAATAAAATCACTTTTAGTGTAAGCAGTATTGCTGCCGAATAAATAACAGTATATTTCGTTTCTATAGGAAAACAGTAACCATAGTCAACGATGCTAAAACTCAAAGTACTTTTTCTTCGGATCTTATAATTAAACAATTTGTTACAAGCCGAAAAGCAGTTACTTTTAATACTCTACTCATGGAATTTTATGAGTTTCTGCAGAGAAATAGTATACCAACGTCAAAATTAGAGTCCTGCTTTTTTTTAACTTTGATTCAATTCACATTTTTATATTTGCGAATAATTTTAAGGATTGTGGCAGTTTTTGATCGGTGGGACACTTTGAGACATTCCTCAAGGATGTTAATTGTTGACGTGATTCATATATCTACTGCAAAATTAGGTGGTGCAGAAATTTGTTTGGCTATCATAACTTTTTTTATGAACTTTACTTTCCGATTTAAATAAAATTATTTTCAATCGGCCGTCGAAAGAGATGACTGCTTAAATTAGTAGTATTTCCAATTATCGACCTAGATGATTTTGAATGCGCAATAAATGTAACGATAATTTTTAATGATACTATTTAGAATCCACTGCTAACGAATCGAGTCAATGCGAAGTTTATCCGTGTTTTTAAGTAAAATTCAAAGTCCTTGAACTTTTTGTCGACAGAACATGCACAGATTACTACGCTGTACTACGCTAGCGAGGTATTGATGGAGTCTCTGGAAGATAACTAAAGTAAATCGGAGGAAACACCATTCAGTCTACCGTTTGGGTACTGGAAAACAATACTTATAGCCGAAACTTCTGCATCTATGAGTATGCTTTGAAAAACTCCTCCATATAGCTTTTCTAAGCATCGGGCCATTATATTCAAGCACTCTAACGCATTAAGTTTCAGTTCTCTCATATTTCCGACTTTTTTTAAAGTTCCTATCTTCTGTTGTTTCTATCCCCGAGGGCAAGGAACATCTCAGAAAGCCTTCACGATCGTCCAGAAGGATGGGGAACGCGATCTCAGCCGTACTATCTTCAATTCTCCTCGTTTCTTCGAGGGTGAACTCACGCGGCACTTTGTGGAAGGAAAAAAATGAGGCGTTAAAGGTGTTTTCCCTTCCCGTTATGTCTCCACCTCGATTATGGACACACTCTCTTGGGGCCATTGTGAGCTCACGCCTCCTTTTCTCCTACCAAACTTTTCCCCTTTCCGTCCCGTTATACTCCACCTCAAGGCTTTCTCCGACTATAAGCGCAATTCCTTCTGTCCGTCGTCACGCGATCTGTCTTTCTACCTTTTCGTTTCCTCCTGTCTCTGTTCATCTCATACTGTCTCACTTCCAACTCTTTCTGTTACCGACGCAAGTGAGCGGATCCACAAAATAGGAGGGGATGATTGAAGTTACTAGATAGGGCAGGGGTGCACGAAATCATTGTAAGCTACAAAAGTTTCTGATTGGTAAAGAGATTGGTTCCGTATCAATATGAAAAAGATAAGATATTAAGATAATGGCACATAAGAAGCTGCCTGTGTTATATAGGTAGATTTCGAGGCCGAGAGAAGATTGATTTCCTACTACTTAAACCGTACTAGTCGGAACTCTAAACTATTCGGCACGATTTAGCCACCGATTTTCAGAAAAATCCCATATTTTTAAGTAAGGTATTCATACTTTATCTAGAAAGCCCTACTTGTGTAAAATTCACGATACCTTGGGTTAAAGGATACTAGAGATATTTTTTATGACTCGAATTCATTAAATTAATGAAAGCTTTTTATGAGGCTTCCGGATAGCCAAGTGGGCTTCTCGTACGCCTTTGATGGAAACGGTCCCGGGTTCGATTCCAGATAGGGTCCCAAATGTGCGAAACGACCTTAGTTGTCGAAGCACTATTGACAGTACTACTACTACTACTATTACTACCACCTTGGGTTTGAATCTAAATTATAAAATTCAAAATTAACGCAACATGGCGTTTACTATCGGCCATTTATGGATGGAATTGTGTACAATTTATTTAGTACAAATGACAATGTGAGCCTGTTATTTGTCCAGAGATATTTTTGTATCTTTCGCTATATTCTTCTCATTGCCTTTGATGTTTCTCGAAACATTCTCTCTTATCTCCACTTGTTCTTTCTAACTTTCTTAAACTCCTTGACTCTCTCTCTCTCCATTTTCGATTGTTCCAGAGAGCATCTCACTCTATTTCGCCCTCTTCTGCTTCTACCGCTCACAATCTTTCCTCGCAGTATTTCTATAAGGGAATAATGTAACTTCGGAGGTAGTTCTACTATAAACTTTTCCCATGAAAACTTCCTCCAAGAATCAAGTTAATATCTTTTTTGGTAGAATAAGAAAATAGAATGGGACTTTCTATCTAGGCGTTCCCAAGATTTAAGGCGGTGCTCTATTTCCTAGACTGTTTGCCACTTCTGTCACTTCCTTTCGTCACGTTCAAGCGACCCACCGCCACCTCAACGGATGCTTAACGGAGGATTTCGACCGTCGAACGAAAAAAAGAGTTTTCAGATTGTGCGGTCCGTTAACTTTTACGGTAGGATTTTTTGGGTTCACGAAACTGTCAACCGAAACAGAAAAAAATATATTCACAAAAAGGATTATTATTTTCCCTACAACGAGGTTTCTTTTCATCGAGGCGTGCGATAGCGCTCCTGGTCAAAAGGTCACTGAGGCAGGAGGAAGCCATTAATTGATGGAAACCGATTTTCTCGAAAATGTTCCTTTTGGTGATGAAAATAATTTCAATAAAATTTATCCTTGAATGGAATGTGAATATCCTTCGTACTAATAATACAGTAACCTTTATTTGCAGTTCAGTAGGTGTGAAGCAAGGTTAGTTTTATATACGTAATCAAGTCACCGTTTTTATTTTACAAATTCAACAACTTCTTAGCAAAATATACGAGTCTGCCGTCTTTTCACTACTATCTTTTGCAGTGATACTGTTTCTATCTTAACCAATCGAGATAATAAATATTTTATTGTTAGAATTTAGCACTGAGAACAGCGCTATACCCTTCGCATATACCATTCTGATAGTGGAATATAGTTATCAATTATTCTAACATTCTTTTCGGCTTACCAGTAGTAAAATATGTACCTTAAATATGGTAAATACAAAGCACCAATATGGAAATTTATATGGTTGGTTAGTTTACAGTGAGAAGGAATATGCCTGAATATTTAACACTCCAACGCGAAATTAGCTGTAGTTTTATCCTGAAACGGAAATGCTGCTATGTGTATGGGGGTACACGTGCAAAAGTGCACTCTTATAAAAATAAAATTAACTCAAATTGTTGCTCTGATTGTGTTGTACCCAAATATAATAGCGGAATGTTGTAAATGAAGGAGCTGTTCCCTTTAGCTCTAAAAATTTTACCTAGTTTTTCAGTAAAAGGATACCCTATTTTAGTTTAGGATAATCATTTCAAAAGATTTTGCATTAATCATTCAATGAAATGATTTATCGATAAAGAAACTTTGCTCGTTAAGTATTAGTTTCCCAAACCAACAGAAACTGAAAAGAACGGATTTCAGTTAAAAATACGATTATATCATCCCACCACTGGAACATAGTATCATTAACAGATCTATAGAAATTTTTATTTCTGAAAAATAATTGGAACAGTTAGATCCTATTTCAATGATGCCTTCAAATCTATGAAAGGAAGTTGGAGTCGGTTAATTACATCCGAATCCGTACAAAATCGATTCCGAATCCGACACCACAGCCCTGATTTCCACTTCTCCATCTCTATTTTGTGCAAAATGAATAGACGAAAGTATCTGTAGGAAAATGAGAGCAAATTTGATCCAATGGAAACGTACTGAGTTTTCCGAGGCATGAATACGACTACGCGCAGTATGAGAAACGACAGAATGAGGCATATAAGCCTTGGTAATTTTCTCGTTTATTTCGCCGTATATCTAGAACGCCCTATTGAGTTAACCACTCGCACATTCAAGTCAATCTGAATGCCTCAGTCACTACTCATAATGAAGCTTTAAATGCTCTTCAGTACTATTAATAGCACTATACGAGAGATATATGATTTTCTGTGAATGCTGTTCATTTCACTGTTTTCTCTTTTCTGTGATGTGGTCTTTAAAATAGTATGTGTCCTAGTCACAGTTTATTGAACTAGTTAGTTTATAGATGGAACAGGAAAGCCACGACTGTCTAAGTCTAAGGATAGTTATATTAGATAATTGAGGAAACTGAAGAACTTGGGATATAAATTTACCTCGAATTGATTATATTGGGATCCTAGCTAGTGAAATCAGAGTTCAGAATGGGTAAAAATGAGATACCTTTGTATAACATAGCATTTTCTCTAACTCTAGTTATTTAAAAATCATCTTTCTCCAACAAACTATTTTTTAAATTTTTTTGGATGGTCAACTGATTTTTTTTGCATTTATTAGCATAATAATTTCAAAATAGTATTAATGTAACCTTTTTTATAATGTATATCTAATCTTGGTGGGAGATACGAAGGATATTTGGTTACATTTTGAAAACGTATACAACCCTTTCTTCATAAACAGATGTTTATTATTTATTTATTTATCGTAATTAATTTATTGGAAATTTTATTGCTATTTTCTTAATTCACATAGAAATCTATTCTATAAGAAATTCAGAATTATTCAGAAAAATCAATTCTACCTTGAATCTAAACGTTTATATAATAATGACCCAATTTTGGGTGATAATGATCCTTTGTGTGATCCAAACAGGGTCTATACGCACCTAATAATAATAATAATAATAATGACCCAATAATATCGTATGAACTGCTTATAGAAATAGACATATTTGTCGGGGTATAGATTATGCTGGAATTGCTTTCAAAGAAGAATCATGGAGGGGAAAGCATGAAGTGAGAAAGTGGGAGATGGTCAGGAACGTGATATCAGAGAATGAAATCCCAAAAAAACCAGGGACAAAGTGGACGTAAGAGAGGAAAAGGATCCACGGGGAAAGAATGAGAGAAGTTCGGAAGGTCAGAAAGAACAGTAAAAAATGAGTCAGAATGCTTTGCGTGATCCAAACAGGGTCTATACGCACCTAATAATAATGACCCAATAATATCGTATGAACTGACTCGTACGACAGTTATACGTTAACACTTCTGTTTACCTTTTCGTGTAATCATTCAGTTTAAAGTATTATTGAAATGCCTGATATTACGTGTGAATTTAAAATTCAGCATAGTATTTTGGCGGGTTTTCATAATACATAAGTTTTCGCAGGAATAAGATTTACTGTAACAAGTTAACTAGTATTGCACTATTACCGTTGATGTTCCATCCTACCCTCCGTTATCGTCATTTATTTCCTTCTTTTAAAGGCTACGCACTCGGCCAATTCTGCCATATAACATACATTTCCGTTCCTAGTGGTAAAGACCCAAGCAGCTCTAAAAAGTAACTCATTCCGCGAACAGGGTAGATTGTTCTGTAATCCTATTTCTAAAATAGAAGGTAAGGCGCTCACAACGTCCCCTTCAATGAACTTTACGACGTCGCTAAATTGAAGCGTTATTACGAGCAGTCGGCGGTTCTGTTCCAAAATTAGAACCTCTAACAGAGGCACTTATGTCGCAACCGCAGAGCACTCGATGAGATTTGATCTCCGCTTATTAATGCGGCGGATTTTATATGTATTTTTACCTCATTAACATCCCCCAGAAACCCCTTTAAGATGAGAGAAAAGCTAACCCTTTGTTTTTATCAACGTAAGATTAAAACGAGCGGTTCTGTTTTAATTTTCCCATCTCATTCACTTATCCGAAGCGTCATCAACTCAAATCCCTGGAATGCTTTTAAAAATCCTCTCTCGGATTTAATGGTGCATTTCGTTTTCATCAAAAGGTTTCCACCCAGCGCCTTTTATATCTCTGCACTCTCTTACCAACGTCTTAATCCCCGACTGCGCGCTTCAACACCTACCCGCGTTTCCTTTTCCTCTTCTTCTTCCTTTTCGTTCTTCCCATTTCCTCACTTTCCCCTTTTCACACCCCAAACAAGCGCCACAGGGTGAGGTAATGAGATGCACCCTAAACTTCCTGCTCTTCTGTGTAAAACAAGGGCTCGTGAGGATTGTGATGATAATCGAATCATCACATTTTAATTAATTAGATGTAAGGATGAGAGAAAAGTGACAGCGATAAGAGTATCCGAGATGACATTAAGAGAACCGGAAGTAAAATACTCCAACGATGCCATCTCCATTATTGAGAGATATAAAAGGTTATTTGGTCTGTATAAGGTCTATCTAAATATGAGATATCTGCTCCAGATATACGTGCAGATGAAAGTATCTTTCGCTTTTCTCAATGAAAATTTATTTTAACTCCATCGTATCCCAATATTTACCTTATTATGTATCGAATAGTTAATAATGATGATGACCTTTAGGGCACTGGAATATGTTTCCTCAATCAAATGAACATTTTCAGAAGAATAATCTTATTTATTTACATCTTCATGTAATGGTTACCCATCAGCCATTGGTGTGCCGTTATTAATCAAATAGCCATTTGAACACGTTCTTTGGGAATCCGGAGTTGGTACATGGCATTTATTCTATTCTGGCTCCACGATGATCGGATATGCAAGAGGTAAATTCTTTTAAACTCGAGAAGCTCAGGATCTTTTTTTTTTTCAACTGGATGGTCGACATCAACCAGGATCAGTATTATTCATCCACTGAAGCATTCGTGTTACGTTGTTCTATTTCTTCTTTAAATATATTAATTTTGTTTTTTAAAAGGACGATTTCAGGGCCCTTTTTTCGATATGTTAAATACTTCTGACATTTTAATTTAGGAAATACGAGCATTGAAAAAATAATAAAATATTAACTCGGACACAGAGATGAAAAGCGGACCTGTAGTAACATTGATGGGGAATCCGTTTAGCGGAGTCAGAAAAGTATCAGGGCTCTCCAAAGGTAGATGTGCCGTCGGTATGTTTTCTTTCTCTACTGATTGAGAGATGGAGGCACTTTCTTACGTCGCTGCATCGACGCACTAACGTCCTCTGTTTCTACAGAAATTTGATAGCCATCAAATACTAAACTACCAAACATATAACTTCAACGGTTTTTCACTATTTCCTTTAACATATTGATCATTCTGAAAAGTATAGTAGCAGAACTTTCTATAAAATGATATTTCCAGAGAAATTTAATCAAACTTAAAGTCAGGAGAATCGTTCTCTCTAATTTATTTCCTATTATTGGACTCCGCCTTTTGAATGGAAAATCATGGACAGTTTTTGAATGGACAACCGTAAATTTTATATTTCTGTTCTTAGGAAGCATGGTTAGGCTATCTGAGGGCTCATAATAGAATTCTTTACAGTTCAAAGAAGAAATAAATTAGAGAGAACGATTCTCCTGACTACGTTTGATTAAATTCCTCTGAAAATATCATTTTATACGAAGTTACCCGTCGGAAAGATAAAAAAAATACGGTTACACTTATCACTCCCTCTCCGCAAATTNAGTCTGACGGGACCTGGAATTGAACCCGGGTCTGGGCAAGGGAGACTTTTCCTGGGTGCACACCATCTTGCGCTAGATCGCCCTTACCCGTTTCCTGATTTAAGATTATAAATCCTGTATATTTATATATATAAGATGATATTTAATGAATCGTCTCTCTGGTGATAATTATATCGATCTCGTGAAGTACCTATTTTCGAATTATTTTCGCAAATGAAACTTAGTTGGACCAAAAAAAAGAATTTACATATATTTCATATAGAAAGCCTTTTAAGCGACCTGACTGCGAACTTGCGTGGATTTAAAATGGCATTCATCCAAAGTAAGCCTACATTTAATAGTAATATGAGTTATCGAGCCGTTTAACTCCTAACTATGAATTTGAATATTAAATTTATATATACACAGAAACTTGTGTGGAATATTTACCCTTAACTGAATTACCCTTTTATAAATTTTGATACTATTGCTATCGAAAGAATAGTCATATTACTGATAATAACTCTGTTAGATTTAAATTTACAGATGAGTCGTGTTTAATAACGGTAACCGTTTTTGTAACCGTTATCAATAAAGATAACGGTTACAAAATTAACCGAATACAGGAAGGGATTTTATTAATTCGAATCCACAGTCGAGGCCATTTATCTCTGTTTTCTGTGCCTCTAATTCCCAAATAGCGGTTAAATAACGCAAAACACCGGCAGAAAACAATAGCCAAAAGAAATATGGGCGCAGAACGATTCGATTGGCTTCAGATCTCGATCAGGGAAAAAGAGGCCAATCCCTGTGTTTCTATTTTATCGACTCATGCACGAGTGAACTCGTAACTCACTCACCGCCATGATCTCTCGTGATTTTCACGCACATTTGCTCCGTCTGTTCTCTGCACCCACGAAATAAATTGCGTGGGCATTTGCCGTAAACTTTCCTCTGTCACACTGACTTTGTCCCGACTCTGAACAGAAGTGGTAAAATATTTATCGGGTGAATTTAAAATTAAAAATTACTGTGCCATTGTTCCGTGCAGATTCCAGTTCCGAGTGAAAGATATTCTCCGATCATTTGTTGAAATAGGATCAACGAATGCAACATTTTATTTTTATTTGTTTTAGAGAATATTTGAATGAATGAAGCTATTATAATACTTACAGAAAACAATTTCGGAGAAATGGATATGCTTTGTGATGTGATACAAAATAAACTTAGCCTAATGTTTCATGCGGCATGTATTTGCCATAATATGGTGACAATTTTGCGTGTACATCGTAAGGGCTTGCAGGCATATCCCATGTCAAACATTTTAATGCTTTATTTCTTTCTATAACTTAGGAATTTTCGGTGTCAAGAAAGAGCACATTTAAATTGCACAGAAATCTTGATATTTTCATAATATTAAAAAGATGAATAGTTATTATGTAAGTCTGTTGAGCCCTGAAAATGATTTTGTATGTTCTGAATGAAATTTTTCTTTTTTCCAAAAAATGTATTCCTTTAAGCTCAGTCCACAATTAGCATGTGATTACGCCCTTATTAAGAATAACAAGATAAAATTTTGACAGTTGAAATTGAGATTTTCATAAATCAGATTTTTCCGTATGGAAACATGTTTCCAGTAGAGAAATTCTTCATTGAGTTTGTCATTGAACCTTACTGTAAATTTTATCATATATGAATTCTCTAATACATAGTACATTTTCCATTCATTGAGTACTCAACCAGGAGGAAATTAAATGAAAATTTTGTAATTATCCGTATCATTACTTTCCAACTGGCTTCTAAGATCACCGTTCAGCGACTGACACTGACTGATCTACGATGCGTAAGCAGGCTTCTTCTTCCCTTCATTTCTCTCGTCACCCGATCTCCATCACAGCCAATCTTCTCCACACTCGTTCCCCGCAGTCCTCAGCTGTTTCTTCGGTCATACATCTCTCTAATGCCGCCTGAGGAGCATAACAGAAGGGCTCTGGAATAGATGCCTCGGATTAGCTTTCAATCTTGCAATCCCTTCCATCTCTCCCACCTTCATCACATCTCGCCTGTCTTACTCCGCACGTAATCTCTAAGTAAGCGCGCCATTTCCACCTCCGAAATTCGTCGCTCTTGTTGCCCAAATGCAACTCCATTTCTTTTATTTTTCATTTATTTTATTTCATATTTCCTCATGGTTCCCGTATAGTTTTCTTTGTCTTAATCATAATCGAAATGAGGTTATGTTGATTTGTACTAGAATATGGCAATGAACCTACCTTAAAGATTAGAATAGGAAAATGAACACAGTCGCTATCCATACATAGCTGGGTTTAGAAAATGTGTACTCTAGAGACGAGTCGCTTAGGTTCCCACTCCGAACCGATTCCTCAAAAATTAAATTTACAGAATGGATTAATTTAATTAAATAAATCTTGCTGCGGTACAAATTTATACAAATAGTTTTACATACATACCTAGTAGTGATGGGATCATTAATCGGGAATCGGAAATATTGGAAATACGTGATCGGAGAATTTTGAACAGAATTCCGATTCCAAAAACGATTCTTCATTTTTTTGTTTATAACTGAATATTCCATAGAAGATAGCGTATTTAATGGTGTTATACGTTATGACTATTTTAAACATGTTATCAGGCTTTTGTGGAATGCCATATGAATAAATTAGACAGCCGCACTTCGTATGAGCGGAAAAACGAAATGCGGATGTCTANAAATTTTTATGGTTGGTTAGTTTACAGTGAGAAGGAATATGCCTGAATATTTAACACTCCAACGCGAAATTAGCTGTAGTTTTATCCTGAAACGGAAATGCTGCTATGTGTATGGGGGTACACGTGCAAAAGTGCACTCTTATAAAAATAAAATTTATTATAAACATGCTACAGTAGTAGTATCGTTGAAAGTAATGCAACTGCTAAGGTCATTTCGCACGTGGTTCCCCACCGAGAACCTGGGACCACTTTCAACAAAGGCGAACGCATGTAATGATATAAATATATAAAATTTTATGTTTATATTATTATTGAAAAATATACTAAAACATCGATAAAATTTAATCTTTCATCTCACCATATAATCAAAAGCGTAAATTATTGTGACCTTTCCTCTGCAGGATTAATGCACCTAGTGAATGAAACCAGCAGGAAAAGTTCCCGCTTAAGACTCTTATCAGTGAGAGATGCACTGCGTGTAAAGGAACAGAAGGAGGTAAAGGATATTGGATTTAGAGGTTCAAAACAACCAAAATGGATTCCCCGTCATTCTATAGGTCACCTAATGTGCATTTCAATAGCAATGCTATCATCTCTAAAGAGAGAAGAATACTGAAAAATACTCCATTGATCTTAAAAAGGGACAGAGGAATATATTCGTCGTTTCGACAATATCTTTTGAATGGGGAGGTTAAGAGCACGCCGCACATCCAGTATTTTCGTAAAATATTTTCTCTCACTCAGCGGATAAAATTATCTTCCCGGAAGTTCTTACTAGCAAACCTTTTCATCGTCCTCAATTTTTAATTTTCTCCTTAATCAGTTGATAAATTCTCGAATTTTTGACACAGAGTTCACGTTAAAGTTTCCAAAGTAGTATTAAATCGATATGTTCAGGCGTTACTCCATGGAAAGCCATTTTTGGAAAGAAGAGTATAAAGCTTTATTTTTCCTCTTCTGTTCCTTCTACTGGAAGAAGTACAAAGTTATTTATTCCCTCATTTCAACTTAGTTTGCAGCCGACTGGATTTACTGCTTCATTTCAATTGTCCGTCTATGCTTTTCGGAAGAGGGTATTGAGTATCTCATTATAGTTTAAGCTCGCGATTAACAGCTTGTTTGTATTTCTGTTGCAATGTTTCCACTTTTTAGGAGATGGCTTTCATCTAACTCTATGTGCTCCTTGAATTCCTTCGAAATCTGCTTGTAAATCCATGAACCCGAAAAATCTTCTATATAATTATACCCAAATAACGTAAGGATCAGTTCCATTTCGTTTCAACTCGGCATTCTATAAATAACTGTACTTTTGAAATATTGTCATACTGACGTGATCGTCCTTATTCTACTTCTTACTTTCGCTCTCTCAAGCAGTAAGATTTGCTACAGATTTGATTCTCGTATGTATGTACAAGTTGCATTATCTTACTTTGAATTTTGATCAAGAAGCAAATGCACTGTACTTTCGCCACATCTGGTTAGTAGTATGTTTAACAAATGTAAACGTAATATGAGATGTAACGTTTCATACATGTACTCCATTTTAGGAAAAGTTCACCTTATCCTACGAAATTCCTTGTCATGAGTCATTGTGATGAAGATTTTTATTTTCTCACTCAAAGAAATTGCTGTTTTGCGAGGTATTCTTTGGATCAAAAACTCCATTCGAAAGTTTAGTCAGTCTTATATTTTTGCGGAATCGATTTTCTCCTCAAGCCAAGCAAACCCATTCTTGATCCGTTGTTATCTTGAAAACCAGTTCAACTCCGTAACCGTTTTCTCCTCTTTCACGCGACCGTTGTATTTTAGGCCTCGTAAATCGGCGATACCCGAAGCGATTCCCAATCGTCCCACATTTCAATGGCTCATTCCTTTGCACTGTTTCCGAGAGATTTATCGAAATGGGCCGTACAAGGAGAGAATTCCAAGTGTTAACTCGGAGGGTGAATGGTGGCGCACGCTGTGAATCCTCCCCAGTGCGCGTGGGCGTGCGTGGGCTTCCTTGCAGGAAATCGTAAGGGCATCCGGTTAGGAACAATGTGTCGTAAATCTGTGAGGGGATTTCTCGGTACCGAAAGTGATGTTTTAAAAGTCATATCTTCTTGCCTGCTCTTATCTCCTGAATTCCTTTTCCGTGGAGTCGCTGGATCTCCTTTATTCAAACCCTTTGATCCTCTGACATTTTTTCGCTTGCCCGTCGGTTTCCTTTGTTCATTTCCTCGTTAGAATGCTCGAGTACGGAGGAAATAGGTCGCTTCCTTTTGCAAATGAGACATCGCAGTTCTTTCGTCTTTGCCCGCTCATTCGAAATCTCCCAGAAGCCTCTTGGAGTTAAACTTCACGGCCGAAGAGTTCCTGTTGGGAAGATCCGTCTCCGAGAGAGCAAAACAACGCCACGAGGAATTTTTTGAAGGGACGGTGATACTGTTTTTTTAACAGTTTTTTAAAAATGTTGATTAAAATTTTGAGATTTCGACAAAACCGTTAGCAAAATCTCAGAGCTTAGAGGATTTAACAATCACGTCGATTTCGGGAAGTTAGAGAATATTTATTACTGATTGTTTTCCTAGTAGATTTTAGAGTTTTTTGTTAAAAAGTTAATGCTATTGCTCAAACACTGAAAGGTGAGTTTATTTCCTTTTAATTTGACAAGGTTGAGGTTATTGGTGAGATAAATTCTATCTAGTAAGGATACATCCTTGCAGCCATTCACCTAGTGGAACATCATCAGTCGAATAATTTTGGTCGTATTAATGAAAAAGTGTCATTGGAAATTGCAAATAACTTTTTCCTTATCGTTTCAAGATGTTTGCAATTTTCGTAATTATAAATAAATTACTATTTTGCTATTATATTATTAATATATTGTATTCATTATTATATGAT
>KZ308474.1:455914-484593 GCA_000376725.2 Ladona fulva | reverse complement strand
AGAACAGTAAAAAATGAGTCAGAATGCTTTGCGTGATCCAAACAGGGTCTATACGCACCTAATAATAATAATAATAATAATGACCCAATAATATCGTATGAACTGCTTATAGAAATAGACATATTTGTCGGGGTATAGATTATGCTGGAATTGCTTTCAAAGAAGAATCATGGAGGGGAAAGCATGAAGTGAGAAAGTGGGAGATGGTCAGGAACGTGATATCAGAGAATGAAATCCCAAAAAAACCAGGGACAAAGTGGACGTAAGAGAGGAAAAGGATCCACGGGGAAAGAATGAGAGAAGTTCGGAAGGTCAGAAAGAACAGTAAAAAATGAGTCAGAATGCTTTGCGTGATCCAAACAGGGTCTATACGCACCTAATAATAATAATAATAATAATGACCCAATAATATCGTATGAACTGCTTATAGAAATAGACATATTTGTCGGGGTATAGATTATGCTGGAATTGCTTTCAAAGAAGAATCATGGAGGGGAAAGCATGAAGTGAGAAAGTGGGAGATGGTCAGGAACGTGATATCAGAGAATGAAATCCCAAAAAAACCAGGGACAAAGTGGACGTAAGAGAGGAAAAGGATCCACGGGGAAAGAATGAGAGAAGTTCGGAAGGTCAGAAAGAACAGTAAAAAATGAGTCAGAATGCTTTGCGTGATCCAAACAGGGTCTATACGCACCTAATAATAATAATAATAATAATGACCCAATAATATCGTATGAACTGCTTATAGAAATAGACATATTTGTCGGGGTATAGATTATGCTGGAATTGCTTTCAAAGAAGAATCATGGAGGGGAAAGCATGAAGTGAGAAAGTGGGAGATGGTCAGGAACGTGATATCAGAGAATGAAATCCCAAAAAAACCAGGGACAAAGTGGACGTAAGAGAGGAAAAGGATCCACGGGGAAAGAATGAGAGAAGTTCGGAAGGTCAGAAAGAACAGTAAAAAATGAGTCAGAATGCTTTGCGTGATCCAAACAGGGTCTATACGCACCTAATAATAATGACCCAATAATATCGTATGAACTGACTCGTACGACAGTTATACGTTAACACTTCTGTTTACCTTTTCGTGTAATCATTCAGTTTAAAGTATTATTGAAATGCCTGATATTACGTGTGAATTTAAAATTCAGCATAGTATTTTGGCGGGTTTTCATAATACATAAGTTTTCGCAGGAATAAGATTTACTGTAACAAGTTAACTAGTATTGCACTATTACCGTTGATGTTCCATCCTACCCTCCGTTATCGTCATTTATTTCCTTCTTTTAAAGGCTACGCACTCGGCCAATTCTGCCATATAACATACATTTCCGTTCCTAGTGGTAAAGACCCAAGCAGCTCTAAAAAGTAACTCATTCCGCGAACAGGGTAGATTGTTCTGTAATCCTATTTCTAAAATAGAAGGTAAGGCGCTCACAACGTCCCCTTCAATGAACTTTACGACGTCGCTAAATTGAAGCGTTATTACGAGCAGTCGGCGGTTCTGTTCCAAAATTAGAACCTCTAACAGAGGCACTTATGTCGCAACCGCAGAGCACTCGATGAGATTTGATCTCCGCTTATTAATGCGGCGGATTTTATATGTATTTTTACCTCATTAACATCCCCCAGAAACCCCTTTAAGATGAGAGAAAAGCTAACCCTTTGTTTTTATCAACGTAAGATTAAAACGAGCGGTTCTGTTTTAATTTTCCCATCTCATTCACTTATCCGAAGCGTCATCAACTCAAATCCCTGGAATGCTTTTAAAAATCCTCTCTCGGATTTAATGGTGCATTTCGTTTTCATCAAAAGGTTTCCACCCAGCGCCTTTTATATCTCTGCACTCTCTTACCAACGTCTTAATCCCCGACTGCGCGCTTCAACACCTACCCGCGTTTCCTTTTCCTCTTCTTCTTCCTTTTCGTTCTTCCCATTTCCTCACTTTCCCCTTTTCACACCCCAAACAAGCGCCACAGGGTGAGGTAATGAGATGCACCCTAAACTTCCTGCTCTTCTGTGTAAAACAAGGGCTCGTGAGGATTGTGATGATAATCGAATCATCACATTTTAATTAATTAGATGTAAGGATGAGAGAAAAGTGACAGCGATAAGAGTATCCGAGATGACATTAAGAGAACCGGAAGTAAAATACTCCAACGATGCCATCTCCATTATTGAGAGATATAAAAGGTTATTTGGTCTGTATAAGGTCTATCTAAATATGAGATATCTGCTCCAGATATACGTGCAGATGAAAGTATCTTTCGCTTTTCTCAATGAAAATTTATTTTAACTCCATCGTATCCCAATATTTACCTTATTATGTATCGAATAGTTAATAATGATGATGACCTTTAGGGCACTGGAATATGTTTCCTCAATCAAATGAACATTTTCAGAAGAATAATCTTATTTATTTACATCTTCATGTAATGGTTACCCATCAGCCATTGGTGTGCCGTTATTAATCAAATAGCCATTTGAACACGTTCTTTGGGAATCCGGAGTTGGTACATGGCATTTATTCTATTCTGGCTCCACGATGATCGGATATGCAAGAGGTAAATTCTTTTAAACTCGAGAAGCTCAGGATCTTTTTTTTTTTCAACTGGATGGTCGACATCAACCAGGATCAGTATTATTCATCCACTGAAGCATTCGTGTTACGTTGTTCTATTTCTTCTTTAAATATATTAATTTTGTTTTTTAAAAGGACGATTTCAGGGCCCTTTTTTCGATATGTTAAATACTTCTGACATTTTAATTTAGGAAATACGAGCATTGAAAAAATAATAAAATATTAACTCGGACACAGAGATGAAAAGCGGACCTGTAGTAACATTGATGGGGAATCCGTTTAGCGGAGTCAGAAAAGTATCAGGGCTCTCCAAAGGTAGATGTGCCGTCGGTATGTTTTCTTTCTCTACTGATTGAGAGATGGAGGCACTTTCTTACGTCGCTGCATCGACGCACTAACGTCCTCTGTTTCTACAGAAATTTGATAGCCATCAAATACTAAACTACCAAACATATAACTTCAACGGTTTTTCACTATTTCCTTTAACATATTGATCATTCTGAAAAGTATAGTAGCAGAACTTTCTATAAAATGATATTTCCAGAGAAATTTAATCAAACTTAAAGTCAGGAGAATCGTTCTCTCTAATTTATTTCCTATTATTGGACTCCGCCTTTTGAATGGAAAATCATGGACAGTTTTTGAATGGACAACCGTAAATTTTATATTTCTGTTCTTAGGAAGCATGGTTAGGCTATCTGAGGGCTCATAATAGAATTCTTTACAGTTCAAAGAAGAAATAAATTAGAGAGAACGATTCTCCTGACTACGTTTGATTAAATTCCTCTGAAAATATCATTTTATACGAAGTTACCCGTCGGAAAGATAAAAAAAATACGGTTACACTTATCACTCCCTCTCCGCAAATTTTTCCTCTCTTCTTTGAATTGAAGGCGAAGAATTTGATGCGTAGGATGGCACTTGCTCTTATCCTCACAGAGCGCGTTGAAGTCCTCTCTCCCTCTTCTTCTTCTAGTATTTGTTCAGTAGCTCACTTCTTCCTTTGGCTCACCGCCCTCTTCGCACTCTCTTTTGGAAGCTATTGCATCGCCATTCTCTATATCACTACCGGTGCTGAGCACGCTTTAATCTTTCCTCAGATAGTCATTTAAGAACCATAAGAGCTGCTAAGATAAGCTTCTTCCGTCTCCTTTCCATATATTCCGCAATGAACGCCCTTTAAAGACAGGGGGAAGATACCTCGCTTCATATTCCTTCTCCCTTTCTCCACTTCCTCTCTCTTCATCAAGTCCTCATCATCTCATCGTCTCACTTTTTCTTCCATCCACTTCCGTCTTTGCTCGATCAATGGCTCGTTATCTGCGGTTGACTTACGTAATCGTCGTTTCCGATTGAGAATAAAGGGATTCGTAAAGAAGGGGGAGAAAGTGTCCTCGTTTCCGAAAAAAAATGTCATACCCTATACGTACAAAAAACATAAAAAAATGTACGTTGAGATGATCCTGATCGCTGACGAATTATCAGCTTCGATGCGCTAATTAAGCATACCAATAGATTGGAAAGGAAACTGAACATTACTCCTAGATGTGTGTGAAGGAAAAAAAGTAGAGCAATGGACCAAAAGTGTGGTGAGATTGGAGCTGGACAAATAAAAAAAACTGGAAAGGATATATAATGAAAGACTGATATATGAATATAATGATGTAATTCTCAGATTATAGCAGCGGTCCCCGAGGAGAAACAAAAGTGGCGACATGACAGAGAAATACCATGCGCGTCATTTAGTGGTTAGAATACCTGGGTTCGAGTCCCAGTCATGTCGTTATTTTTCACTTCTGTTAATCCTTGGGAGATAGCTGCTGTAATCTAATTATGATATATGTCTTTCATTATATATCCTTTTCAGCTTTTTAAAGTCATTAATGTTAATATTAATTAAAAGAATACATTAAAGAATTCTCTGTAAACTTAAGGCTCAAGTATTTAATGTGGCACTGGAGATCAATAATATTTTTTGAAGATGCTTTAATAATTTAAGAGTAACCCTGCCTTAACTTTATTTTGTCACCATGCACGCTCTCTTGGAAACGCTAGAGAATCCTTGGGAGGGTGTGCTATGAAAAATTTTGTTTAACAAAAGTGCGATTGAATTTGATACCAAAATAATAAATATACTATGTCATATCTCCGGACTTTGAGGATGCATCACATTTGGAATAAATTACATTTCTTAACTAAATATTAATATTTCACAACTAAAGATACAATAAGAATGCAAATAATAGTTTATGGATGAAGATGTACATTGAAAAATTTTCAAATTTCTATCATTTATCTTAAAAATTTATGAAGTGTAAGACTTCATTTAAGAGACAAGAGCTACCCACGGATTTTCTTTTCTAACTTAATTCTGGAAACGGAATTGATGGCCACTATGTACCCTGGATTGATGGACAAACTCAAACAAACTTCTTTTCTAAAATCCTTTAAGGAAGCTGCGGCGCGACAAAATTTCATCACAAAGGGAGAAGAAGAAATAAAAATCACGTTTCGATGCTTTCGTTTAATTGAAATTGATCGTATTACTTTAGTCAGAAGAGTCAAGTGTTTCTTTTTTATCCTTTATCGGACCCGGATTCGTTTCGTAAATAAAGAACTTCTTTCGACTTCATCATTGAAGCATTTTACGTAAAGCTTTTTTGAAGTACGATATTCTTGCTAATTTATTTTTAACATTGCCGATCAGGGAAAAGAATGGAGAAACTCTATACACTAGGAAATGTCGCGAGGAGAAAAATAATGTAGAGCAGCGATCCGCTGTACCTCCATCCGAGGATAATTCTAGCTGTCTTTATTTCTCTTGTTTGCGGTTGACAGACCTTTTGAAAGTTTTCCGTGCATCTCCATATTTTCTCCTCTCAAATCCGCGTTTAAGTCAAAAAAAATGAAATGGAGCGAGGATCCGTTTCGAAGAGATTTTCGAGAGACTTATCAAAAGTTTTACAAACGCTTCATCTGCCCTCGATGCGAGTCAACTTCTCTCGAATCCCATTGTCATTCGACGACCGCGCTCGTCTTCACAACACAAACCTCTCCCGTACCCGTTCTCTTCCTCTCTTTACCTTCAGCATTCTCTTTCTCTCCAATCCGCTTTTCCTTTCTCGACCGTTTGCCAAGTCCCGTGAGACAACACGGCCGCGGTGTACAAAATGCGGAAGTTGAATGGACAGAAGCGTGTTTCGCGGGGGACAGAGGAAGGGTAGGGTTTATTTTTTAGAGCAAGGGTTTCGGGAACGACCCGCCTGTTTTACTTTCTCTTCCCCGGTTTATTTCTTTCTAAGGGATTGGATTGGCTTCGCCAGAGGCGGTGTGCGGAGGGCCGGACGTGGGAGGTGCTGAGACGGGAATTAGCCGGGCTGTGCGTGGGGGTCTGAGGACGTGGACGTGTATTATTCGTAAAGGGGTGGAAAAGGGACAAAGAATACGTTGCCTCACACCACTTTGTCGTTTACGTAAGGGGGTTGGCGTGTGTGACACTCGATACAGTCACGTACCCTTCCCATGCCTGCCTGCTCTTGAACGGTCCCTAACGCCTTCTAAAAGTGATAGATAAAAGTTCAACTAGGTGTCAGTGTATTTCGTGAAATTATTCTATGATAATATTTTTTACCTACAATAGTGGGACTTAAACATTTTTTGACATGATATTCAAGATTATGGAGTAATTTTGCAAGTTGACTGGGGCCTTTCCAATCGACAAAGATAACAATAATATAACTGCATTGATTCTTCAAAGACGAACTATCGTATTGTATTTGAATCCTAAATATCTTTTTCACACGTCGAGAAAACGTTTTATTTTCAATGAAAACCACAATTGGACGTAAACTTTAAAAAATCACTATTACCAAAGGTATTATTCGTATAGTGAAAGGAAGGAGGGTTATTTCTATTGATTATGTCGCTCTTACACCTTTATTCCTTTGGAAGTTTTATATTCCCTTAAAATAATTGGCTAGGCTATTAATAGCATGCAATATCAATAGTGCATAGAAAAGATAGCCCTTGCTAACTTGACTGGTGGCGTAGATAACCATGCAAATCATACCGTTATTCCATTGATTGTATTTCCAAACCTTCTATAAGGGATGTCCTTTCCGTCTCTTTATATACATATTAAAATAAAATTGGCAGATTCATTTATATTATGCATTATACTGGAATAGTTTTTAAATTTGTACAGACTATATTCATCTCTCTTTGACTATATTTACACGCTTTAATCTTTCCTCAGATAGTCATTTAAGAACCATAAGAGCTGCTAAGATAAGCTTCTTCCGTCTCCTTTCCATATATTCCGCAATGAACGCCCTTTAAAGACAGGGGGAAGATACCTCGCTTCATATTCCTTCTCCCTTTCTCCACTTCCTCTCTCNTTTTATTATTTCACGAATAACCCAGCACTACAAGTTTATACCTCGTGAATTTTTCCTTCCAATATATTAGTTTTCTCCACACTATTTGCAAGATTCTTTTGAAAAACCAAATTCCTCGTCGACGACTGCCAATTATAAGGATGTTATTTGACTCGAGCCACTAGTGAGGTGGCAGACAGAAAGCTAAATAACAAACCTCAACTTGTGCTTATTAATTTTTTAATTCACCGTTCGCTTACTGCTATCCTTAATCTTTTAGCAGAATCATACAAATCAGTGAAGCCCATTTTGTTATTCAGTAGCAACAAGATAGTGAGTTTTGTCAAGGAAAACTTCGCAACACCCTCCGAATTATCGGAAGGAATTTAAGCTAGCAAAGGGAGCGCTAGAGCGTCGAGCGCCTGGTCCTGACAGTCTCTACCAATCACGTCACTCACGCGACAAAAAAATCAAGAATAACAGAGTATTCCTTTCTCATTCTTCGAAAGCCGACAGCCGTTACGGTAGCTTTGGCGACCAATGTGTGTTGCCCAAAATTATTTGGCCATATGAGACGGATTTCCGAGAGTTATTTAAAATGTAGACCCTCGATTCTTTGATTAAAAATTTACGCATTATTTTTCATGAATGAACTCTCTTGTTCCCTCGGTCACCCTTTTCCGAGAGGATTTTCTTTCCAGCTTTTCTTCTCAACAAGCCCTTTTTCCATTATTTTCCACACATTTGTCTCTTCTTTCGCCGTTTTCCCTCTTGTACACTATAGGTCCGCTCCTGCGTGAATTAAATCCCTTTTCTACCTTCCCTAAACCTCTATCCTTTTTTGTCCTTTTCTCTGAGCCACTGAAATCACTTCTTCTATCCTCCTTATACCCCGACGCAATCTCAGTATGTCCCTTGGTAATTCTTTGGTCCTCGCCACTCTTCAAAGCTTTCTCCCCTTCAGCGTTTATCTTTTCTGATTTATTTTCCTTTCGACGTCACTCTTTTTCCATTTCTTGTGTTTCCTTTCACTATTTATTTCCTTTGTCCCCAAAATTTTCTTCTTTTTCCTATTTCCACTGGCGACACTCGCCGTTTCTCCTTTTCTTATAATATTTTCGTTGATCGTATCCCACGTTACTTTCCGGGATTGTTTAGCTTCGTTGCATAAGGACACATTTTAAATATTTTTGTTGATAAATTCCTAAAATTATTACTTTCTTGTCTTCAATGGTCAGGTCGTCTCCAGGCACTTACCCATAACTTTACTTCAGGAGTTGCAACATATGACCCGTTGGTAATACAGTACTGAACATGTTATGTTATAATGTAAGTTTTAATTTGTGTAAAGGAATAATCGTTATCATTGGTACTGGAATAAAAAATTCTGAAGTTCTCGATGTATGTTCATGCATGCAAAATTCTCTAGATCAGAGCTTTCCGCTTACCGCCCAGCGCTTAAGTTGGGAGCAATAGGATTCCGTCCCTCCTAAACAAGGGTTCTACAAGGAAACGAAGATGCAAACTCGAAATCATCTTCAGATGAGGAAAACTATAATCCGGAGTCTTTTTCAGACGAATAGTTCTGATTCTATCAAGAAGCTTAATGTTGAACACAACCAATTTCAATACTATCTTCATTATCATTTACTTTAATTTTCAACTTTAAAGAAAATAAGTGCTTGTGGTTCAGCAAACTCTCCCTAAAGCAAGGGACCCGTGGGAAAATTGAAGCGGGAAAGGCTGCTTCAGATTATAATTCTTATGGAAATTCTTGCAGAATCTAAGGAGGCTTAAGACCGACAACCAACCCTCTTAGTTCGTGCCTGGTCGTATCCCAGGCTCACTCAAAACTTCTGGACAGATAGTCACGAAGCAAGTGTTGATATAACTGCCATCAATATTCCCGTGAACGGAAGGAAATCCTTACTTGCGGTACACTGTCACACGTTCTTTCAAATTCACTTTTCTCTATAGATTATCACTGATGTCCATCTGCTGTTTAACTGCTATACCGTAATTTTCAGAACGACATAATTTTCTCCTCGAGAAAAACCTGATGTCAGCCACCGTTAAAATGAGGAGTATCGAACTGTTCGAAAAATTGAGCACGTCTAATTAGCCGTGGAATAACTTTCTCAAGTTTGATATTTTTATTTTCGGGTTATCCGAGCCCATTGATACTATTTATTTTACGTAAAAGTAAATAGACTTCTTTAATGTCACTGCAGGATGTTTTAAACATATTTTAGTATTCTTTATTTCGTACTACGTTGGTTTTATTCTGAAGGTTATGGAACAGAGAGTGAGAAACATTCGTGGAATGATAAGTATTATTTCTTTGTTGACCAGTGAGACTTTCCGTAAACCACAGACATCTAATTTTTTTGTACAATCTTTGTTGAAGATTTGATAATCCTTACCATCGATATATGCGGGTTCTGTTATAGTAAATGAGAGAATTATCGTTTCTAAGAATGTCTTCCTTTCTTCTATACGCTGTGAAGCTATATTAGCTGATGGAGAGAAACTGTCTAATACCTAGCAAGTCACTCTTCCGAAGGCTGAATCGAAAGGTATAACGCCTAACCCTCTTTATGCGTCATGCTTATAGTGAGAGTAAAATTTTTTTGATCATTGTGCTATCATTCAGGAACGATTTTTGCTGTAAACAGCGTATCTTTCGATGATTCTAATCTTCGATCTTTTTCTGCTCTTCGTCGTCTTTGGACGCGATTAATATTTATGATATAATACTGATAGAGGACGTAGATCATTTGATTGCCAAAATCATCATCGATTTGAGTGTATATCTCTCTCTTTTCCCAACTTCCTTGTGGTGTACTTCAAAGACAGCGACAGAAAGCCTTTGAAATGCCCTCGAAAATTGTCGAATTGATTAATCGTTCGAACCCTTATTAGGATGGGAATGACCCGGTGGAAAACTCTGATTTTGAAGTAATGTATTAAATGCTGAGGAAATCAAGAATATTCTCCTCGATTTAAAACGCATTCCTTTGTCTTTAATATCAAAACTTATGGAAAATAGGAATAATCTAAAATATAATAATAAAAAAATATCAATAAAATATCTTCCCTTGATGATTGCTGAATTTTACAGAACGACTTGGATGCTTTCCTTGGCTGGTGTCAGAAATGGAGTCTTTGCCCAGTTTATCCAGATATAAGACTATTTCCTTCACGTTAAAGAAGAAGTTTCTCAAGTTCAACTACAGCATTGGTAGTACCCCCTTAGAACCTGTAAATTCTTATACCGATCTAGGAGTTATTTGTGATACGAAACTTAGTTTTAAATTACATGTCAGAACCGTCTGCTCCAAGGCTTTTCGCCTTTTAGGTTTTTTGAAGCGTAATGCAATTGAGAACTTTTCAGTAAAAACCATACTTAATACTTACTGTTCTCTTGTCAGACCTACATTAGAATTTAATAGTGTGATTCGGAGTCCACACCATGCCACTCTAACTCAAGCAATTGAGAAAATTCAAATGCGCTTCCTGAAATGGATTAATTTTAAAACTACTGGTTCTATCTTTCGCAAAGAGGACTACAATAATGTCTGCAAGCAATATAATCTTGTTTCTCTCCAAAAACGACGTGCTGTGGCGAATATTGTGTTCCTTCGTATCATTGTAACAGACTTGTAACTGTAACATCGTCGACTCTGGTGAACTTGTTTCGCTGGTGAACCTCAATGTACCAGTGAGACGTTCTAGGCATACCATGCTGTTGAAGGACCACTACGGGCTAGTGGATGTATGCCGATGTGAGCCTATGGCTAGACTAATGAGAGTGACGAATGAGGTCTTAGGTAAAGCCTCAGATATTGATATATTTCATGATTCGCTTCCGACTTTAAAATGGAAAATTTACACAAATTTGTCTAGTAATTTTTAACTTATCTTGAATTTCTTGTGCTGTACTCATCGTTGCATTTAGGTCTTATTTATTTTATATATTATATCGCATATAATTGGGCGTATTCCTGTTTGCGGTAAATAAAATATTATTANATAAATAAAATATTATTATTATATATACGATTCTTTCCTTTGGAAAGCTTATTCATCGAGGGTAACGTATTTACTGGAAACTAGATTTCTCAGCGTGAAGGAGATGATTTATGAAATTCACAAAGTCGAGAGCACTATTGAAGAATTATCGTGAAATATTTTTCTTTCTACCGTAAAGATTGTTGGCAACTTTTTTTTCCCAATTTTAAGAGAATATTTATTGGAATTTAACACGATATAAAGTAATTATAAAAGTCGAAAATTCTCACGAAAACTCCTATTACTTATTTAATATGTGGATTAAAATTTTTCTGGCACATATTTGCTTGACTACCAGGGAAAATTATCACTTTAAAATTACCGTATTATTTCTGCGTTCAAGCCTACTAACGCTAAGTCCGAGGGTTCGAGGTTTACCCTGATTAGGAAATGACTGTATATTGATGTATCCTTAAAACTTACTTCCCTCAGAGCAGTTTCCCAATAAATGAATGTTTTATGTGACTGACAAATATACGAATACAATAGAATGTCTCATAGTGTCCTATCACCATTGAGAGAACCCTGCCCTAAGGATGAAATAAAGCAAAGGAGTACATTGCGTTCTCCATAAAAGTGAGCGACTTCCCTCTTTACCGCATTGCGATTCCAACTTCCCGTCAGTTACTTCACTTAAGTTGATGTGCGCGCGGTTACGACATCTCCAGAGGAAAACTTTTCATATTTGAAACTTTCACCGGAAGAAAAAATGGAAGGAGTACCATTCAAGAGGAACGTTGTCTAATGAGACACCCCATTATGAAAGGAATAGTTTCATCTTTTGTCGATCGCTGAAAGAGTCTCAGTCATTCTCGAATGGACTAATTGCTAACGCATCCTTCGTTCTGCTTCCGTTTTCCTTATACTCTGGCTTATTTCCATTTTCCACATCCGCTGAGGGATGGAGAAATTCCTTTCTCGTATACCACTCCGTTTTCCTAAAGTAAGAGAATCCTCTCCCTAAGCACTCTCATCTTGGAGCGGCTATTTCAATTGCGATAGAATTGCTATTCATTGTGAACGTCTTTTGCTTCTTTCTCCCCCGCTTTCCTCTTCTATATTTAGGACTTCATCACTCTGCACTACGGTTATCTCAATTGCGATAGAATTGCTATTCATTGTGAACGTCTTTTGCTTCTTTCTCCCCCGCTTTCCTCTTCTATATTTAGGACTTCATCACTCTGCACTACGGTTATCTCAATTGCGATAGAATTGCTATTCATTGTGAACGTCTTTTGCTTCTTTCTCCCCCGCTTTCCTCTTCTATATTTAGGACTTCATCACTCTGCACTACGGTTATCTCAATTGCGATAGAATTGCTATTCATTGTGAACGTCTTTTGCTTCTTTCTCCCCCGCTTTCCTCTTCTATATTTAGGACTTCATCACTCTGCACTACGGTTATCTCAATTGCGATAGAATTGCTATTCATTGTGAACGTCTTTTGCTTCTTTCTCCCCCGCTTTCCTCTTCTATATTTAGGACTTCATCACTCTGCACTACGGTTATCTCAATTGCGATAGAATTGCTATTCATTGTGAACGTCTTTTGCTTCTTTCTCCCCCGCTTTCCTCTTCTATATTTAGGACTTCATCACTCTGCACTACGGTTATCTCAATTGCGATAGAATTGCTATTCATTGTGAACGTCTTTTGCTTCTTTCTCCCCCGCTTTCCTCTTCTATATTTAGGACTTCATCACTCTGCACTACGGTTATCTCAATTGCGATAGAATTGCTATTCATTGTGAACGTCTTTTGCTTCTTTCTCCCCCGCTTTCCTCTTCTATATTTAGGACTTCATCACTCTGCACTACGGTTATCTCAATTGCGATAGAATTGCTATTCATTGTGAACGTCTTTTGCTTCTTTCTCCCCCGCTTTCCTCTTCTATATTTAGGACTTCATCACTCTGCACTACGGTTATCTCAATTGCGATAGAATTGCTATTCATTGTGAACGTCTTTTGCTTCTTTCTCCCCCGCTTTCCTCTTCTATATTTAGGACTTCATCACTCTGCACTACGGTTATCTCAATTGCGATAGAATTGCTATTCATTGTGAACGTCTTTTGCTTCTTTCTCCCCCGCTTTCCTCTTCTATATTTAGGACTTCATCACTCTGCACTACGGTTATCTCAATTGCGATAGAATTGCTATTCATTGTGAACGTCTTTTGCTTCTTTCTCCCCCGCTTTCCTCTTCTATATTTAGGACTTCATCACTCTGCACTACGGTTATCTCAATTGCGATAGAATTGCTATTCATTGTGAACGTCTTTTGCTTCTTTCTCCCCCGCTTTCCTCTTCTATATTTAGGACTTCATCACTCTGCACTACGGTTATCTCAATTGCGATAGAATTGCTATTCATTGTGAACGTCTTTTGCTTCTTTCTCCCCCGCTTTCCTCTTCTATATTTAGGACTTCATCACTCTGCACTACGGTTATCTCAATTGCGATAGAATTGCTATTCATTGTGAACGTCTTTTGCTTCTTTCTCCCCCGCTTTCCTCTTCTATATTTAGGACTTCATCACTCTGCACTACGGTTATCTCAATTGCGATAGAATTGCTATTCATTGTGAACGTCTTTTGCTTCTTTCTCCCCCGCTTTCCTCTTCTATATTTAGGACTTCATCACTCTGCACTACGGTTATCTCAATTGCGATAGAATTGCTATTCATTGTGAACGTCTTTTGCTTCTTTCTCCCCCGCTTTCCTCTTCTATATTTAGGACTTCATCACTCTGCACTACGGTTATCTCAATTGCGATAGAATTGCTATTCATTGTGAACGTCTTTTGCTTCTTTCTCCCCCGCTTTCCTCTTCTATATTTAGGACTTCATCACTCTGCACTACGGTTATCTCAATTGCGATAGAATTGCTATTCATTGTGAACGTCTTTTGCTTCTTTCTCCCCCGCTTTCCTCTTCTATATTTAGGACTTCATCACTCTGCACTACGGTTATCTCAATTGCGATAGAATTGCTATTCATTGTGAACGTCTTTTGCTTCTTTCTCCCCCGCTTTCCTCTTCTATATTTAGGACTTCATCACTCTGCACTACGGTTATCTCAATTGCGATAGAATTGCTATTCATTGTGAACGTCTTTTGCTTCTTTCTCCCCCGCTTTCCTCTTCTATATTTAGGACTTCATCACTCTGCACTACGGTTATCTCAATTGCGATAGAATTGCTATTCATTGTGAACGTCTTTTGCTTCTTTCTCCCCCGCTTTCCTCTTCTATATTTAGGACTTCATCACTCTGCACTACGGTTATCTCAATTGCGATAGAATTGCTATTCATTGTGAACGTCTTTTGCTTCTTTCTCCCCCGCTTTCCTCTTCTATATTTAGGACTTCATCACTCTGCACTACGGTTATCTCAATTGCGATAGAATTGCTATTCATTGTGAACGTCTTTTGCTTCTTTCTCCCCCGCTTTCCTCTTCTATATTTAGGACTTCATCACTCTGCACTACGGTTATCTCAATTGCGATAGAATTGCTATTCATTGTGAACGTCTTTTGCTTCTTTCTCCCCCGCTTTCCTCTTCTATATTTAGGACTTCATCACTCTGCACTACGGTTATCTCAATTGCGATAGAATTGCTATTCATTGTGAACGTCTTTTGCTTCTTTCTCCCCCGCTTTCCTCTTCTATATTTAGGACTTCATCACTCTGCACTACGGTTATCTCAATTGCGATAGAATTGCTATTCATTGTGAACGTCTTTTGCTTCTTTCTCCCCCGCTTTCCTCTTCTATATTTAGGACTTCATCACTCTGCACTACGGTTATCTCAATTGCGATAGAATTGCTATTCATTGTGAACGTCTTTTGCTTCTTTCTCCCCCGCTTTCCTCTTCTATATTTAGGACTTCATCACTCTGCACTACGGTTATCTCAATTGCGATAGAATTGCTATTCATTGTGAACGTCTTTTGCTTCTTTCTCCCCCGCTTTCCTCTTCTATATTTAGGACTTCATCACTCTGCACTACGGTTATCTCAATTGCGATAGAATTGCTATTCATTGTGAACGTCTTTTGCTTCTTTCTCCCCCGCTTTCCTCTTCTATATTTAGGACTTCATCACTCTGCACTACGGTTATCTCAATTGCGATAGAATTGCTATTCATTGTGAACGTCTTTTGCTTCTTTCTCCCCCGCTTTCCTCTTCTATATTTAGGACTTCATCACTCTGCACTACGGTTATCTCAATTGCGATAGAATTGCTATTCATTGTGAACGTCTTTTGCTTCTTTCTCCCCCGCTTTCCTCTTCTATATTTAGGACTTCATCACTCTGCACTACGGTTATCTCAATTGCGATAGAATTGCTATTCATTGTGAACGTCTTTTGCTTCTTTCTCCCCCGCTTTCCTCTTCTATATTTAGGACTTCATCACTCTGCACTACGGTTATCTCAATTGCGATAGAATTGCTATTCATTGTGAACGTCTTTTGCTTCTTTCTCCCCCGCTTTCCTCTTCTATATTTAGGACTTCATCACTCTGCACTACGGTTATCTCAATTGCGATAGAATTGCTATTCATTGTGAACGTCTTTTGCTTCTTTCTCCCCCGCTTTCCTCTTCTATATTTAGGACTTCATCACTCTGCACTACGGTTATCTCAATTGCGATAGAATTGCTATTCATTGTGAACGTCTTTTGCTTCTTTCTCCCCCGCTTTCCTCTTCTATATTTAGGACTTCATCACTCTGCACTACGGTTATCTCAATTGCGATAGAATTGCTATTCATTGTGAACGTCTTTTGCTTCTTTCTCCCCCGCTTTCCTCTTCTATATTTAGGACTTCATCACTCTGCACTACGGTTATCTCAATTGCGATAGAATTGCTATTCATTGTGAACGTCTTTTGCTTCTTTCTCCCCCGCTTTCCTCTTCTATATTTAGGACTTCATCACTCTGCACTACGGTTATCTCAATTGCGATAGAATTGCTATTCATTGTGAACGTCTTTTGCTTCTTTCTCCCCCGCTTTCCTCTTCTATATTTAGGACTTCATCACTCTGCACTACGGTTATCTCAATTGCGATAGAATTGCTATTCATTGTGAACGTCTTTTGCTTCTTTCTCCCCCGCTTTCCTCTTCTATATTTAGGACTTCATCACTCTGCACTACGGTTATCTCAATTGCGATAGAATTGCTATTCATTGTGAACGTCTTTTGCTTCTTTCTCCCCCGCTTTCCTCTTCTATATTTAGGACTTCATCACTCTGCACTACGGTTATCTCAATTGCGATAGAATTGCTATTCATTGTGAACGTCTTTTGCTTCTTTCTCCCCCGCTTTCCTCTTCTATATTTAGGACTTCATCACTCTGCACTACGGTTATCTCAATTGCGATAGAATTGCTATTCATTGTGAACGTCTTTTGCTTCTTTCTCCCCCGCTTTCCTCTTCTATATTTAGGACTTCATCACTCTGCACTACGGTTATCTCAATTGCGATAGAATTGCTATTCATTGTGAACGTCTTTTGCTTCTTTCTCCCCCGCTTTCCTCTTCTATATTTAGGACTTCATCACTCTGCACTACGGTTATCTCAATTGCGATAGAATTGCTATTCATTGTGAACGTCTTTTGCTTCTTTCTCCCCCGCTTTCCTCTTCTATATTTAGGACTTCATCACTCTGCACTACGGTTATCTCAATTGCGATAGAATTGCTATTCATTGTGAACGTCTTTTGCTTCTTTCTCCCCCGCTTTCCTCTTCTATATTTAGGACTTCATCACTCTGCACTACGGTTATCTCAATTGCGATAGAATTGCTATTCATTGTGAACGTCTTTTGCTTCTTTCTCCCCCGCTTTCCTCTTCTATATTTAGGACTTCATCACTCTGCACTACGGTTATCTCAATTGCGATAGAATTGCTATTCATTGTGAACGTCTTTTGCTTCTTTCTCCCCCGCTTTCCTCTTCTATATTTAGGACTTCATCACTCTGCACTACGGTTATCTCAATTGCGATAGAATTGCTATTCATTGTGAACGTCTTTTGCTTCTTTCTCCCCCGCTTTCCTCTTCTATATTTAGGACTTCATCACTCTGCACTACGGTTATCTCAATTGCGATAGAATTGCTATTCATTGTGAACGTCTTTTGCTTCTTTCTCCCCCGCTTTCCTCTTCTATATTTAGGACTTCATCACTCTGCACTACGGTTATCTCAATTGCGATAGAATTGCTATTCATTGTGAACGTCTTTTGCTTCTTTCTCCCCCGCTTTCCTCTTCTATATTTAGGACTTCATCACTCTGCACTACGGTTATCTCAATTGCGATAGAATTGCTATTCATTGTGAACGTCTTTTGCTTCTTTCTCCCCCGCTTTCCTCTTCTATATTTAGGACTTCATCACTCTGCACTACGGTTATCTCAATTGCGATAGAATTGCTATTCATTGTGAACGTCTTTTGCTTCTTTCTCCCCCGCTTTCCTCTTCTATATTTAGGACTTCATCACTCTGCACTACGGTTATCTCAATTGCGATAGAATTGCTATTCATTGTGAACGTCTTTTGCTTCTTTCTCCCCCGCTTTCCTCTTCTATATTTAGGACTTCATCACTCTGCACTACGGTTATCTCAATTGCGATAGAATTGCTATTCATTGTGAACGTCTTTTGCTTCTTTCTCCCCCGCTTTCCTCTTCTATATTTAGGACTTCATCACTCTGCACTACGGTTATCTCAATTGCGATAGAATTGCTATTCATTGTGAACGTCTTTTGCTTCTTTCTCCCCCGCTTTCCTCTTCTATATTTAGGACTTCATCACTCTGCACTACGGTTATCTCAATTGCGATAGAATTGCTATTCATTGTGAACGTCTTTTGCTTCTTTCTCCCCCGCTTTCCTCTTCTATATTTAGGACTTCATCACTCTGCACTACGGTTATCTCAATTGCGATAGAATTGCTATTCATTGTGAACGTCTTTTGCTTCTTTCTCCCCCGCTTTCCTCTTCTATATTTAGGACTTCATCACTCTGCACTACGGTTATCTCAATTGCGATAGAATTGCTATTCATTGTGAACGTCTTTTGCTTCTTTCTCCCCCGCTTTCCTCTTCTATATTTAGGACTTCATCACNTATTTAATGTAAAATTTATCAAAGATTATAGCCTTTATTCGTATCCGAAGATGAAGCAGACATCAGGGTCGACGGAAAAAAAGGAGTTGATCTATTTTTGCTCATCCAAAATTATAGTAGATTCAGAAAACTTCATCGGTACTTTCAGGTCATTTCTCTATTTTTGATATCGCTAGGTATCTGAAAATTTAGTATCGATAATAACCGAAAACATTCACATATTATTCAATAGTCAAAATTAACCTTTCCGGCTTTCACTTTTGTGAAAGTGGCTCCTCCGTAAGCATGGAAATTCTTTTTCATTAATTGCATCTTGTATTCGAATCTTATAGAAAAGACCAAAGTTCTGCAGAAAATTCCAAGAGTAGGGTTTCCATTAATTGGTACTGCGTTAATCCTAGACGAGTATCACAATGTTACATTAAGCGACGTAAATTTGAAGCGAAAGGCTTAAAAAGCTGCAGGAAGTCTTGCAATGAAGTAAATTTCCCAAGTTGTGAGTGCGTGTGCTTTGTATTCGCCAACCGCGTCACACGCACTCTATTAGACGCCATCCTCCTGTTTCGTCCAACTCCGACGCAACGATAAAATCAGCGTAATATGACGCAACTCGAACTACGTCAGCATTATTAATGGATTAATCTCGGAGACGTAAATAGAATAGACATTGGGTTCCTAAGACATTGTGCTGAAAGCAGTTGAATCACAGGGTTCATTGGCGAAGTATACCAAGGACTTAGGAATGGAAAATATATTCGTTTCCGTTATACATGGACTGTAATTATTTTTCATTTCGTCAAACTGTATAGTGTTTCTTTAATATTCGTTCGAGGCTGGTAAAACTCCAGGTTGACTGAGAAAAGGAGTCAAATAAAGTAAGGGTACATCCTGACGGGGGAAATTTTATCTATGAAAGTAAATAATATCAGAAGAAAAAACCGTAGGCTTTTGGTTACTTCTTCAGACATTTTAAAAACGTATCAAGTCCCTCATTAACTAAAATTGAAAAAAGTCATCACTTTGTTGAAAATAGCATAATTTATAAAAAATGAAAAGGAAACATTGAAATTTACGTATGATTTCGAATTTGTTATGACAGCAATTGTGCTTTAAAGCTTTAGTAGAACGCTGAAAGTATATAAAAACAATGCAACATTCTCTGAGCTGAATTTTGTTATATCTAAACGCTTGTACTAGAGCGCGTATCTGGTATTAAAATTACCTCGTTCTATTATTTTTCGAAGGTTGAAGGAACAGTTCGGAAAATTAGATTAAAAGTGGAAACTAGGATGAAAAAAGAGAAAGGAAATTTCCAATGCAATTGTTCCAGTTCTGTCACATAACACAATCAATCGTTGCTTATAATTCACTTATGTTTTATTATTTATTTTATGTTTCAATTTATCAGTTTTAATATTGAATAATTATTTTGACGGTAAAAATATCATCTTTCCTAGATAATTACGTTCCTAAATTTCCTCATTTTGCGCTTATTGCCTTCTTTCATTTAACTTCCTTGATTTCAGTAGAAGTTTGATAGCAGGACATGAAAAGCTAAAGTTTTACCTCGACATGTCAGTAAACATCCCTGAATCAGGAACTATTTGAGGATGTTCAAGCGGCTAATGATTTCCCGTAACTCCTGGGAGGACGAATTTACACGCTTTCCAGTACATAAACCCGTATTTTTATGAACGCTTACATAAATCATGCCTATCAGCCTCTTTACCTTGGCAAAGTTGACTCAAGGAAACCCTTTTCGGCGTATAGGAAAATCCATTCATTAAGCCGCCCCATTGATTTCTTAACGTTTTCACGGGTGGAAAACTCCCAAAATCGCTTGCTTGGGGGTATTTATGATGAATTATTTCCAAACACTTTCTTCGAGTTCTAAAATATATCCTAGTCTAACATGGACACTCCTTCTTTATTGATAGCCCTATCCGACCGAGGATGTCGCTCATAAAAATGCAACAGATCGTCAAAGCTTTGACAATATTGACTCTCCGACGTTTGAGTCCTCAGGGAGAATGAAATCGTCAAACAAACTCAAGGGATATCGAGATCAGGCACCTGTATTCGGTGAGACGGAATTTCTTGCTGATCGCCAGCGCCACATCCCTGTCAAGCGTCGATCTAATCATTCGAGCCGTATGCTGAGATGCTCCAACGAGCAGAATCTTCCACTCCACATCTCTTCAGGATCCGCGCATTGCCGTCGTCGAGGCTTTTTCTTTTCGAGTCTAGGACGATTCGCCGCCGTCCTCCCGCCTTTTCCCTTTTGCCGCGTGTATTATGCATTATCATTTTAACGACGAATAAAACCCCATTTAGAATTTATGGGGAATCCAAAGCGCCTTTTTAGCCATTAGAAATGTTTTTATGGGCTAAAAATATTATTTTGAACACATGAAATTTGAGGTTATATAAAAGTAACGTGACTGCAATCAGGTAGTGAAAAGAAAATCGATCAAAAGTTTATCGTTTTAAAGTATGTCCGTACAGTCTTAAGACCGAAGGTTGGTTTAAACGTTATCTTTCCACAATGAGTAACTAAGAGACTTGAAGAGGGGGATGAGGCGACTAGGCAAGATGAGGGGTGAGGTGTTTCGTCATTGCTTTCCAATTTGAGACAGAATGCTATAAGCGGAACTAGTCTGCGTAAGTGAAGTACATTGACTCTATGAATAACACTTTTCATAGCATTATAAAAGAAGAGACTTTAATAAATGCGATTATTCGACAACACTCAAACCTCAGTAGCTTTTATTTTATGAGAGTCATGAACAAAACTGAGATAAAAGTTAATGAAAGATACATCTTCTCTATCCTGTACCAAAAGACAAATGAAAATATTCCAATCATCAGGACATGGTAACAGGAACCATTTTAAGGTATTCAATGGTAATTCGATCTTCAATAAGTCCTTCTAATTAGCTCTAGTGGAATACTTGAAATAAGTATATCCTTTCTCCAACCTAACTAAAGATTCTCTTTTTTAAACGAACAGAACAGTATCGTCAGTCAGTATTTCTTCTTCTGGTAAACGGTAAAAAAATCGCTACAAAAAACCATCGGTGAAAACAAGGCTAATTTACATTTCGCTTCCCATTAGAGTGCCATCAGAGCTTTGTCGACGGGATACAACTATAAAGAATTGGATTTACAGTTTTATCCCGTCAACAAAGCTCTGATAATGCTGTCACGGAGAGCGAAACTGAACATTACCCGTGTTTTCATTGATGGTTTTTGGGAGTAATTTTTTATTATTTTCTAATACGTATAACCATCAGTGTCCTATACCACTCTTCTGTGTTTCTTCTTTTAGATTATGTTAATAGGATCAAAAGTAAAAATTAAATTGAATGAAAAAATCCCACTTTATTTTACAAGTATGATCAAATATTTTTTAATTCCTTAAAAATTCGTGACGGCAAAAATGCGACATCAAAAAGTACGTGTCGGCGAAGTGGCAGTGGCGAAGCGGCGGCGAAACGTCCCATTCCCTTTTCTTTCAGAGTAGCAGGAAGGTAATGGGAAGGGGAGGCTCGGATTGGTGACCTTGGTGTACCACACGGTGCTCTTCGCCGTTTCAAATCCAGATTCCATTGGCAAGACTCCAGAGGTGAGGGGGAAGATCGTGGAGGAAGGGGGAAAGGTAGAAAAAGAGTAGGTGGTGGAATGCCAAAATGCCCCTCAAATGGAAGGGAAAGGAGTTTTCCGCGAAGAGAAAATGTAAAGTTGTGCGGCGAAAATACGATGCGACGAAGGAGAGAGGAAAGTTTAGATTAGGGAGCGGAAGAGGAGGGGGGAATTGCGGGAGAATGCGGAGTTGTTTCGCTGTTTACGGTTATAGTAGTGGAGGGAACGAGGAGGCAAAAGTGGCATAGAGCACGGCTCGGGATGATTGCATGGAGATGTTGCTTTGAGTGAGGAAGAGACTGAAAGTTGTTCCCATTTTGAAGAGGAATCTCAGCTCATAACCAATCCCGCGTCTTAAGTCTATATTAAATTATGTAAATTAACGGTTTTCGGAATATTTGCCACAGTTAGACTAAAATTTGAATTTAATGGCTGCACAGAAACATCTCTCGTGTGTTTCTATCATTTCGCTGATCTATATGAAGCGCAAAATAAAAGTTGACTACGATTTCGGCTCACCTATCAAAGGTGGTAGCAAGAGTGATATAGAAGCATGAAAAAAGAAAAATTAAGTTAAGTATAAATATCAATATTTTATTAGTATATTACATTAATAGCCTATAACAATACGCTATATTTTTCATTTATGTTTTTATTTGTAACAGAAATTATCCCTGCAACCAGAGTGGACCCTATATCATGACAAAAGAAGAGAACGAAATTTTGCGATCACTCTGAAGATACAGCGGGAAATAATCTACCCGCTTTTTAATTACCTTGTTGCTCATTTGCACATTATGTCTTCTTTTCAATATTTTCACCTCATTTGTCGTGACATTTACATTAATTTGGAATCAAAACAATTATTTTACTTAAGTTAGTGAATGACCAAATTATTTTATTAACTATTTAGAAGCGAGGCTGTGATAATTCACGGGGTATGCCTATGAAGACTTCTTGATTTGAAAATTTGAAAGTGGGTAGAAATAAACTTATAATATATAATACTAAAAGATAAATATATACTTTTTCGCTAAAAAAATAGAAAATAAGAAAAGAGTTATTGATAAAAATTATTCGTAAATCTTTAAAAAATAAAGGAATAAGTAATTAAACTACACTATGTTTGATTTTAGGAGGATTTATCAATTAATTTCTAGTCTCACAGTATCTTTTGTTTTAAGAAAAGGGTTAATCTAACTTAACACGTAAAGGTGTGCACCTAGAATAAATCTCAAGGAAAAACAGACATGAAAAAAGTCTGACAAGACCAGAACTGAAACCCAGAATTTCCACATTACGATAGCTCGTTAAGAATTCAATTGCGATATCGTTTCCACCTTCGATACTCGATAGCTTCATTGGCTAAAGCTCTCGGAAGGAAATACGAAGATTACGGGTTCGTGTCCCGTTCCTGTCGGAATTTTTTCAAGTCCGAGTTTAACTGGGATTCCTTCCTTTTGGTTTATAAAGCGTAAGAGATTCTCGCAACGCACGTTAGATATTTTCCACATGTGTTAACTTCTGCTATGACCCAAACCTTCCTCTTCAACAGCAACCACACTCGATCTAGAGAGACAAAGAAAAGCGTATTCATTTACATATTTTCGATTACAGTAAAAATAAGGGAAAGTGAAATTGTCGGATGATATTATCTGCGGTTGCTGGTGGGGATGGGCGAGTGCAGTCATACCGAGACATAGGATATGTATGTAAAGTGGAGGATCGCTGTTAATGTCGCGGAGGGAGGAAGCAGGTGAGGAAGGTCGTGCGGAGGGATGCAAAGAAAGCGGCGAGAAAAGGAATTCGTCCTGAGGAGAGGGGGAGAGAGAGATGTAAATGAAACAGGGCAACGGCTCGTAGGCGAGAGATAAAGCGGAGGAAGCGGGAAATGTATGCGATGGCTTAAGGGGAAGGAAGAGAGATGGGAAAGGAAGTCACGCGAGGAGAGGGAAATGTTGATAGAAGATGGGAGGCGAGAAAATTGTAGAAGACAGGAAAGGGATTTCAACAATGCGATTAAACTGTGGCTGTGGAGACGGTGACATTAAAAGGAATATATGAGGGAAACGCACATTTTGAAATAAACATTTCATAATCCTCTACCTCACCCTTCACTTAGTGAAAACTTGATGTATTACTCGTCGTTAAAAAGTGTTACGGTTTCCGGTGGTTTTGATACAAAAACCGTAATACTTGGTGAAATGTATCTAAGGTGAATGGTAAAAAATTTTACTTTTAATGATTTTACCTTCTGAGAAAGCAATGGTAAATACTTGCAACTGAGTGACTTTATAATATCTCGTACCTCTGCTATTCTCTTTATATATAGCCCCCAAGGAACGACGATTTCACACTTTTAGAAACTTCTCTGAGGGCAATGAGATAAATAAATCACATATTTACGATATGTCGAAGGCAGTATATGATACCAATAAATGGAATAAATCGAATTACAGGATATGATGCTGTATAAAAGTAAGCTTCAGTAAAATTAACTTAATGTGTGTAAAATTGTTGTTGACAGAAATAACCTGGGGAAATATTAATTGAGGATTTTATTGTTTCATTTAACGTAACGTCGATAGTTCCTATGAAAATTGGTATTACAGTTTTATCCCGTCAACAAAGCTCTGATAATGCTGTCACGGAGAGCGAAACTGAACATTACCCGTGTTTTCATTGATGGTTTTTGGGAGTAATTTTTTATTATTTTCTAATACGTATAACCATCAGTGTCCTATACCACTCTTCTGTGTTTCTTCTTTTAGATTATGTTAATAGGATCAAAAGTAAAAATTAAATTTATCTCAATTGCGATAGAATTGCTATTCATTGTGAACGTCTTTTGCTTCTTTCTCCCCCGCTTTCCTCTTCTATATTTAGGACTTCATCACTCTGCGCTACACGGGGGCATGTTTTTGTTTTCGCTTCGGTTTTTCCACTTCCAAGTTTCTTTGGTTTTTTTGCTGTTGGAAGTTTCTTATCGCTGCTCGTGTTTGAATGGGAAGTCGGAAAGCGGTACTTTTCTCGAGATAAAAAATTTCGCCGGCAAGGGTTGTAATTTTGAATTTCGGGACAATGGTTTATTGAAAAGGCTTGCTTATCTATCTCGCGATGGGTCTAAATAGACTAACTTCTCATCTGCTACTTTAGTAATGCCTTCATTATCTAAATTGCTAGCTATTTCGGAAGTTTGTGTTTCATTTCTGTTACGGAATGATTCAAGTCTCATTCATATGCCTTCTAATTTCCCGAATTGGGAAATAAAATTTTAACTTTTCTTTGTTATTACTTACTTTGCTTAATTGTGGATACTTTTTATTTAAATCTCATTGCTATAGTTTAATTACCCAATTTCTCCAGATATTTATTACAACTGTTATTCTACTTTTACTCCTTTGTGTACTTTTCAATTCAGTTTCATCAAGTTAGGAAATAAGCAACGGCAGTTAAAGCTACCAATTTACTTACAGAATACGGAAGGGTATTTTTACGGAATATAATGAAATATTCAAAGCGGTTCTCTATCTTTGTAAATAAGGGATAAAATCCTCCAAAATCTCTCTTTGACAAGTGAACGAGACGACCTCGAACTTTATGACAGTATTATCGGTAAATTAATATACAATATGAGTGCTTTTAAGACTAATCAATTGGTTGTAAATTGTATATCAGAATGTTAAAGTCATCTGCATTAAGCAACTCAGTGCCAAGTATTTCGCTATGTACAGATTACTTCAACATCATGGTAGATTTTTCTCCTTTGCATGAAGCGTGATAAATAAAAAATCATCTTTTTTTCACAGTAGAATTTCAGTCTTATGCCACTTTACTTTTGCCCTGATTCATTCAAGCTCTTCGCTTACGGCAATCAGTTTCTCCTATGGCTTCCGCTCCCTATTTCTTACTTCCCCCTTTTTTCCTTCTTTTTTCTAAGCATTCACTTAATTTCTTTTCAAAAGGGAAACTTTACCCAATATTTGCAATATTTTGTTTAAAAATATTTTTTACTTTAATATTTCCTTGCTCGACGGCGACCTGTGATTTATTATTCACATGTACTGAATACACTTTCTCAATGAAAAATTAGTTTACTATTAATATTTACAATATAACACAGATGTCTTTACGATGTGCGATATTGGGAATAGGTAGTCCAACATTCCATTTAACCCTTCTAGAAAGATATTTAGAAACAAGATGTTTGATATTCGTCGAATATTTATTAAAATATCTTTTTGCCTCTATGTTTTTAATGACATTTTTTTCCAAATCCTCACAGATAGTAAAACAATAGTAATAATCTTTATTACGGGCAAATGCTCTCTTACATTTTACATCCAAAATTGTAAAGTATAAAATAAAATAGTAAATTGAAGAAAGCTTTAAACTAAATAAGAGACACTCAATATTTCATTCGTTTACATTATATAAAGATTAGAGTAAACATTATTTTATCTTTCTGACGGTACCCTCTCGACGCTTTTTTATTTAAAATATCCCTTCCACAAATAAACGCCTCATTTTGGCCTAGAATGCTATCTCAATTTACACACCTCCTACGATTTATCTAACATCTTTTCTCTCCCCGCGACTTTTTCTCCCCTCTATTCCTCACCTCTTTCCGTCTATTTTTTTCCTTCCCCACAACGACCACTTCCGGTTCCCTCCCCCTCTGCTTCCGGCTCGCCCCCTCACTAAAGCTCTTATTCACCCCTTTACTCCCTCGCCCCAGGTGACTCACACTGGCGCCGCGTCGTGGGCTAAATGGCAACTTATCTACTCTCCCATCTTCAGTAACCACTCCGTCTCCATGGAACGTATTTTTTTCTTTAGTTTACGTGAGACTGGTTTAAATACACTGCGTTATAATCTGGTGTTTACTTGGATAAATCATTCGCCAGCTAATCTGAAGTCCATGAATGTTTCGGCTATTAATCTCTTTAATTAACCATGAAGAGAGGCGCTAATGATCCGTGGGTACATGCTTATTATACTTTTTGAAAAGTTGCCAAGTACGGAGATATACCGTAAACTACCAACATAAGTTAGTCGCTGATCGACTTAATAATAGCTGAGAATTCTTTTATATTTTAATTACCAGATCGTAGATTAATTATCTTTTTTAAGCCTTTTAAAATGAAGGGGATTCCGTATAGACAAGTGAGTGGCGCGTCCGAATGCGTTGAAAGCTGTTCTATTCCCAGTGGGGGACCACGTGCGAAATTACCATAAAAGAACTGTCGAAGAACTTTTAACATTACTTTGACTAGGTTTTGACTTTAAAAATAAATACACATATACACCTACAGGCAGCCAAGTCTTCTTTGAAAACTCTTTTGCTATATGGTGAAGTGAATAGAAAAAATGTAAATGAAGCGAAGAAATTTAAATTTAATACGTCAAGTACAAATACGGGAGTTTTCAGCCTGAAAATGAGTGGATCTTTGGATGGAATTATTCGTAATGTATATATTACTGAGACATAACTGATGAAAATTCCGCAATTTGTTCTAACTTTTTAATTATAAACATCTTAGTAACTTTCGTACTCTTTCGAGCATTTAAAATTCATCATATTCATATTATATATAATTTCCCAAGTGTCCGTCCGTCCGTCCCCCTCCGTATCTCAGAAACGGTTTGATTTAGAGACACGCGGTAAACTGCGTTGGATTTCCAATAACTGGAAACCTCGGTNTTACATTAAGCGACGTAAATTTGAAGCGAAAGGCTTAAAAAGCTGCAGGAAGTCTTGCAATGAAGTAAATTTCCCAAGTTGTGAGTGCGTGTGCTTTGTATTCGCCAACCGCGTCACACGCACTCTATTAGACGCCATCCTCAATTTCCCAAGTGTCCGTCCGTCCGTCCCCCTCCGTATCTCAGAAACGGTTTGATTTAGAGACACGCGGTAAACTGCGTTGGATTTCCAATAACTGGAAACCTCGGTATGCTTGATTTCATCCCCGGAAAGACCCGGAGTCGAACCCCGGAGCTAAAAATGTATTTCCGTAAGATTACATGCGATTTTTCCTTTTCGAGAGCGCAAGGCTTACTTTCTTCATTAATTAAAATACCTAATTTTGAACGTATTTCCGTCAAACTTTGTTCATACGAAGGTAAAATGTGCAACCAACCTTATTTTTGCCGTGTTTATACGTTTTAAGGTCCAATTTTTAAATAATTTTACTTTTATTTCGAAATGTAATGGACATTTTTTTCTTTTTCTGCACTCGCTACGGCGACCGTCATTGTTGCCTCGGATGAATAAACAAGCTTTAGAAAGAAGGGGTGAGGGACGTTGTTTTCTATTTAATATCCTTAAGCGTCTGTAGCAACCAAACGTTATTTATAGCAACGTTAATATTTATAAATAATTTCCTGTGAACTTACGTTTTCCTGTAGCGTTTAGAATATAAAAGTAATACTTATATGCGATTAAAATGAGGTTCAGTTATTCTCATTGAGTGGAAACATTCTTCCGAATTAATTTGGAAAATACTTTAGAATAATATGTGTAATAACACGACATTCCTCATATCAATATTTCAACATTGAAGAAATATTAGTTGAATCGTGAGAGCGTAAGTAAATGTGACGATATCAAATCAAAAGTACTTCACAGTGTAGGTAGAAAATTATATACTTTAACAGTTTAAGATTGAAATTAACTTTTTTTTAAATAAATTATGATTTGCAGTGGCTTAGATGTTCTAAAGTTAAAATCAAGATGTCGCTTTGGCTCTAGGCAATATTTGTAATGCTTCTAACCAACCGGGATGTAAATAAATGTAAGTATAATTAGCTACTTTAAATCAAAGCTACCTATAAATGTTTTCATTGAATCAAAACACATTAAACGTTAGATATCGAAATCTAGGTAAATTGATATTG